>ML381696.1:0-22282 GCA_005239525.1 Nicotiana knightiana
ACCCCATATTATATTTGCAGCGCCCGTTTAGTCTTTCTATAAGACATAGTTGAGCGTGATCAATTACCAGAAAAAAGTGGGTAGAAATTTAGGGAAACTCCAAAAAATAGATATGTGCACTTCCTCTGCTCGGAGTAGTATGCAAGATTCTGCATTCAGGATCCATCAGATATCCATGTCCGAACTTTAGTAGTTATTGGGAAACACAACCAAACAAGCATGTATGGGGGAGAGGGTGTTTTATGTAAATGATGTGGAAGGATTAGGCATATCTTCGATAAATGCACATACACCACCGCTAAACCGGTATGAGAAGTAGCAAGCACATCATTGCAACATCACAATGGATATAGCCAGGAGAATGGTAAAAAGTTCCATTTACAAGAAGGAAAAAAATCCCCACATATCAGAAATCAGAAAGCTCCTACAAAAGCTATAGTTTTCGGTGCTCAACACCCAATTCAACTGTCACGACCCCAAATCACAACTAGCCATGATGGTGCCTATCGTGATACTAGGCTAGCCAATCTACTGAAAATAATGAAATGATTTTTCATTTAATATGTCAAATATCTGAATTTTCATAATAATTCTGTATCTTACGGATTTCAAAAACAATAAAAATGATTAGAACATCTAAGCACAGTCCCAACATCTAGCGTCAACCGTCATGAGCATCTAAGAGATGATACAATCTAATACAAATCCTCTACTACAACAAGTTTGGGAAGTAAAGTAAAAATGACAGAATAGGAAGGAGAAAGAGTAGGTTGCGGACGTCGGGCAGCTACCTCACGATCTCTGAACAATGCTCCAACTGGGGTAGCCCAACTATCGCTCTGCCTCGGTACCTGAATCTTCACACTAAGTGCAGGGAGTAACGTGAGTACGCCAACTCAGTAGGTAATCAAAGTATCTAAAAACATGAGTGCAGTGACAAGCATTTAAAATTTATAGTTTCATAAAAATAAGTACCAGTAAAGGTAATAGATCAAGTCAAGAGTCCACATTTACCAACGATTTTACAAAACTCTAGTTTGCCCTTTTTAAACTTGTATGAAACATTAGTCAACATTTATCAAAGAGTCTCAGTGTAAAGAATAGAGAAAATAGTAGTTTCATAGAAGTATCAACCACTCGGGCACATTGTCGCTCACAAATAAAGCCTCTCGGGCAAGCCTCTTAGTCACTCGTGACTCTACTCTCATAACTCAATTCTCACACTCAGCACTCTCACTCATCAGGTACAGTGCAACCACTGTTGCGGCGTGCAACCTGATCCAATACATATATTGTTGCGGCGTGCAACCCGATCCATATAACATACACTGCGGCGTGCAACCCGATCTATATAACATATGTTGCGGTGTGCAGCCCGATCCATATAATAGTCGACTACACTCACTGGGGGTGTACAGACTCCTGGAGGGGCTCCTTCAGCCCAAGCACTATATTGCTGCAGCGTGCAGCCCGACCCATATAGAATGTATATTGTTGTGGCGTGCAGCCCGATTCATACATAGTATATAATCTATATTGCTGTGACGTGCAGCCCGATCCATATGTAATATATAACATATCTATTGTTGCGGCGTGCAGCCTGATCCATAACTATCCTCACATA
Source organism: Nicotiana knightiana (assembly GCA_005239525.1). NCBI lineage: Eukaryota > Viridiplantae > Streptophyta > Magnoliopsida > Solanales > Solanaceae > Nicotiana > Nicotiana knightiana. The sequence goes on from ML381696.1 coordinate 1,625, forward strand.
CTCGACTCTCGGCCTCATTACATATATATATTGCTGCGGCGTGCAGCCCGATCCATAACTATCCTCACATACTCGGCTCTCGGCCTCATTACATATATATTGATGCGGTGTGCAGCCCGATCCATAACTATCCTCACATACTCGGCTCTCGGCCTAATTACATATATATTATTGTGGCGTGCAGCCCAGACCATAACTATCCTCACATACTCGGCTCTCGGCCTCACTCAGTCACCTCACAAGCCACTCGGTCAATCCATCTCAACTCACGGGACTCAGCCCAAAATACTTCTTAGAGTTCCAAAACCGTGTGATAACAGTGAAAATAACAACAAGTAGAAAACATGACTGAGTTCACAATTGTTCTATCAGTATAGTGTAAAAGTACCTCTGAGGGTCTAAACAGACGGCAGAAGGCCCCAAACATGACTCACAGCCCATAAACAAGCATAAATTTCTAAAATACATGATATCGCAAGGTTTCAAATCGAATACGCAGCTTAATAGTCGTTACGGGACGGACCAAGTCACAATCCCTATCGGTGCACGCCCACACGCTCGTCACCTAGCATGTGCGTCACCTCGTTTATTAAAACAATATCACATACTGGGGTTTCATACCCTCAGGTTTAGAGTTGCAATCGTTACTTACCTCAAAATAGGCAAAAAACTATTATGTGGTGCTCTTGCCCCTCGAATCGGGTCCCAAATGATCCGGGTCTATCATAAAATAGATCAATAACATCAAAATATGCTAGGGAGACGAACTCCAATCGAAAACTATCAAAATTAGGCACAATTCCCGAAATTCGCTAAATCCGACCCCTGGGCCCACGTCTCTAAATCCGATAAAAATTACATCATAAGAATTCTTATCCTCCCACGAGTCCGTACATACCAAGAACATCAAAATCGGACCACAATCTCCCACTCAAATCACCAAAAGAAATTTCCAAATTTTTCCTCCCATTTTTCCCAAATTTTCTACTTAATTCCTCAAATTGCATGGTGAAAATCAAGACAAATTCATGAAAATCAACCAAAAATTATTGAAGAACACTTACCACAAGAATCCCACTAAAAATATCATCCAAAATCTCCTTCCCTTGAGCTCTCAAATGGAAAAATGAGTTATGGCCAAGAACCCCCGAAATTAGAACTTAAACTGTCTGCGCTGACTTTTATTCTGTGCGATCGCAAAGAACAAAATGCTGCCCAACCAAACTAACTCTATGTGGTCGCAGAAACAACTGCGCGATCGCGTAACACCACTCCTCTCAACAGTGCGATCGCGACCAGCTCTATGCGATCACATAGAGGAAATTCCATCCTCTCACTGCCAATATCTCTACGTGAACACAGTGACCACTCTGCTCTACCCTTCGCGATCGCACTCCTACCTACGCGATTGCACTTCACAAAATCCGCCTGGCCTCAACTTACTCTACGCGATCGCGAATGAACTTACGCGATCGCAATGAACAAATCACTGCTTTTAAAACACCAGAAAAACCAGCAATCCCCCAAAGACAAAAAATGTCCGTTTGACCATCCAAAATACACCCGAGGTCCCGGGACCTCAACCAAACCTACCAACATATCCCATAACATCATTCAAACTTAGTTGAGCCTTCGAAACACCAAAAACAATGCAAAAACACCAAAATCACATCAAATTCCAGCCTATGAACTTTGAAATTTCTAAATTTTGCCAAAGATGCCGAAACCATCCAAAACACGTCCGAATGGCTTGAAAATTTGCACACATATCCAAAATGACATTATGAACATGCTCCAACTTCTGGAATTCCATTCCGAACCCGATAGCCTAATTTCCACTACCGACCAGAAATCGCCAAAAACTAACTTTCATCAATTCAATCCTAATTCTACATCGGACATCAAAACAACATTCCGAACACACTCCTAAGTCCCAAATCACCCAACGAAGCTATCCGAACCATAAAATTTGCAATCCGAGGTCGTTTACCAATAAGTCAACTTTCAGTTGACTTTTCCACTATGGACCAAGATAAGAGACTAAGTGTCTCATTCCTCTCCAAATATTACTCCGAACCCGAGCCAACAAAAATAACACAACTTAATGAAGCTGAACGACATATAATGAAGCAGAAATGGGGGAAACGGGGATAAACTCTCGGAACGACCGGCCGGGTCGTTACATCCTCCCCCACTTAAACATACGTTCGTCCTCGAACGTGCGAAGAGTTGTTCTCCAACACCATCAAACTTCTGCGTAGCCTACCATGCATATACTCAGGGGTGATCCCAACGTCACCCTATTCTATATAGGTTCAATAGCACAACAAAGTTGAAATTTCGAAATCCAATCCTGACCCATAAACCTTAGAACCAAATTCCCACTTCTGAAGTAATATACAAGATCAAAATTCCACAACTATAAACTGAATAGGCCTGAACACGCTGAAACAAGCCATATATGCACCCTAGATGAAACCACATAATACACCTCATGACTCAAACACCCATAGTGATAACTCCCAATCACAATAGCTGCTCAGAACAACCCAATACCGCTACATAACCTCTTATGAAGAAATGCCTCGCTCTAACACTTTCATATACTGCCGATGATGAAAGAAACACGTAGAAACTAACAACCATTTGTCCGATCAGTCATACATGAGGCTCCCCCTTCCCAAACAGGAAATATAACAGATCTCTAATCCGACTCTCGATATTTATCCTTCCAACTACGCTGTAGACAATTTTGACAATATTCATTCTAGGTCCAATGACCTATTCTCATCTAACACGACCACTCTGATGACATGACATATCGATGCAATTCGAAGCCATAAGCTGTGCAACTCGTGCACTCAATAGCAACATCCCCAAGTAATCAAATTATATGAAAGATTCACACGGGAGGATTATCCCGCCATTAACAATTACCATCACAACCTCATGCTAAAAGCCTGGCACACATCACCAAAAATCAATACACACAAATCCAATACCAAAGGTCATACCCCAAACATAATCTTCGCTACATTGCGCGATCTTATCCAAATGCTGATCCACATGAAATACTACAAGCCACCTGGCTCAAAATCAATAACCATTCAAAATTTGACATCAAGTACTCAAAGTGAATTGCCACAACCACGGGGAAATCGGATGATACCATGCCACACGAATCAGAAAGAACATATCGAGTACGTCTCAATCCCGCAATACTCAATACTTACCTTACTTAAATCTAGCTATAAAGCCCGATTAGAACCGCACTATGTGTGCATATAACCAATAATCACCGCTCCTCGGAACCCCGAAGGGTAACTCATAGATCACTTTGGAACATGAATAAACTCAATCACAATCGAATGGTACATTCATCAACAATAGAAATTCGGAGCCAACAATTCCGACCCGGTGCAGAACACATACCCATACAGGCCTACCAATAACCCTGAATCAACTCTGGTCACCCATAACAGATAGATAACATCACCAAGAAGTTCAAAATGACTGAATCATGGTACATACTAATATCTGACTAGCTTGCTCGCATCTTCACAGTTCACTATCACAAAATAACCTGTTTATGAGAACTCTCAGTCTCGAAGTCACGAAGCGCACCAATTAGGATATCTGATCTCGACTCAATCGCTCGAACACATAGCACATCCCTAATACTCAATCATTACACGAGGGATACCACTATAATTCTTCTGTGTTACCAAGCAACCTTGAGTATCAACAGTCGATCCAACAAGAGAGCGCCACAATACCAATGAAGTACCCTTAAATCAACACATTGTCGTTTCTAAAATGTATACCTACATCAAGTCACACCAGTTAGTGATATCATCTACCTAGTCATCTGAAACTTCCCATGCTACCTAAGAATTTATGACCTTCCTTCCAGAACCGAACCGTGACCTTACACATGCAGATCTCAACTCTTCACAACTTACCGCATACACCCTGCCATCCTATAATAAATATGAGAACTTCATAATCCATTACGAGTCATAAGCAACTACGTACTCAACTAGCCAAGAAATTTTCATTTGATCCCATTTAATGAGCAAAATCTCTAGACGCCACAAGCTCCTCATGCCAGTAGAAGATATACATCTCTAACCATGGTAGAAACCATCAACAACTCTCCGAGTCCCATTTGTATGGCACCAAACCGTCAGGACTGAATCCTTCCAACTCAACCAAGCTACGCACAAAAATCCAAGAGCATTGCCAAGAAACACATGTAAAAAATTATTACCTTCACTTTCTTGATACTGATATGTAGAGTCCATGATAATGTAGAAATGCCATAAGTCCTGACACCCTCCAATGTAAATCTCAATTACACTAACCAATTAGACATAATCGACCTGACCCATTTGCACACTAACTATCACGTCCCCAAATCCTAAACCAGCCGTGATGGCGCCTATCGTGGAACTAGGCTAGCCTATAATCACATGTTCACAATTTCTTTCAAAATCCCATTCCAAAATCCAAGAATTTCATAAATATACAGAAATTACTGAATAAAGTAGGTCAATATTATACAATACTGCCAACCAAAAACCCGGAGCCAACGTGTTATGAGCATCTAGAAGAATAAGTCAAAATATACTGTCATAATCAAAACCTTCGAATGAAATCTAGATACAACAGGGAGGGAAAAATAGAGATGCTGCGGACGCTGAACAGCTACCTCTATATCCCGCAATTCCGGCTCAGCACGGAATAACTGGCTAAAGCTCGATATCTGCACCTGAATCTGCACACAGAGGTGCAGGGAGTAATGTGAGTACACCAACTCGGGAGTAATGAAAATAAATCAGGTCTGAGCAACAAAAAATACATAAAATCAATGTCATCAAATCACAAGACGCACAACCTTCCTTTTCAACAGTATAACATAGATATGTGAAATCATCATGTCTTAAAATCATCTTCAGAAAAATCCTTTAAAGAATGTAAATTTTTTGACAACTTCAACCGAAAGGTTTAGTATAAAAAAACAAAATGAACCATATGGAGGCCTCTCGGGCAAACATATTTCAAAATCAGCCCCACGGGCATGCCTCACAGTCACTCATAATCAGCCCCTCGGGCATACCTCACCATCACTCGTAATCAATCCCTCAGCACCTCACAGTCACTCGTGCCTCCCAATCACTCGTCACTTGGCACTCGACACTCTATAGGTGCCTGCGCTCACTGGGGCTGTGTAGAAACTCTGACTCCGGAGGGGCTCCTTCAGCCCAAGCACTAATAAACAAGCCAAATCATGGCATCAATCACTCTCAGGCTCTCAGCCTCTCTCTTATTATAAATATCCTTACAACATTGGCCCTCGACCTCACTCAGTCAGACACTCTCAACATGCCACTCAGGCCATAAATAAAACGGGGTTCTCGACCCAAATAGTATTTCATTTCAAGAAATGGTAATATCATCAAATAGGAGTGTCAACAATTTCACAAGAAAGACTGAGTGTACAATCATAGTTTCAAGTAGTGAGAATATCAGTAAAATAGCCCCCAAGGGATTAAAACAGATCGACACTAGGCCCCCAAACATGGCTACAACCCAAATATATCAAATCGTAGTAATTCTGTAAAAAATATGCGTAATAAGCAATTTCGCAACTCAGCAGTTGCCTGAAAAGGAACATATTTCCAAAATTTCATTTCGTGCACGCCCCACACTCGTTATCCAGTGTGTGCATCACTCCAAATACGTGAAAAGATGTAAAGTCCGGGGTTTCATACCCTCAGGACAGGATTTATAACCATTACTTACCTCTACCGGGCAACAAGACTAGTCCGCAATGCTCTTGCCCCTCAAGGTGGCTCCCGATTGCTCCGAATCCAGCCAAAACCAGTTTAACATCATCAATATATAACCAAGGAATACAACCCAATCAAAAAATATCAAATTACACAAAAATCTCGAAATTCGGCCAAACTTGAGCCCGGGGCCACGTCTCGGAACTCGATAATTTTTACATCACTAGAAACCTCATCCTCCCACGATTCTACTCATACCAAAATCATCACAATCGGATCACAATTTCCTACCCAAAACCTCAAAAGAATTTCAAATTCTCCACCCCCTTCTTCCCAACCTTTTCCTACTCGAATCCTTAAATTTTCAAGCCTAATCCGAACAAAATAGAATATGAACGATGTTAGTAACCAAAGAACTTACCTTTGCTGAAGAATCTTGAGTTTCCCTCTCCAAATCGCCTTCAAAGGACTCCTCCCGCATGCAAAATGGTGAAAAATAAGAGAATTTTCGCGGAGGGCCTTTATTACTGTTTTGGCCAGTCATTTCCGCTCCTGCGGACCTTTAGCCACACCTGCAGACCCGCACCTGCGGTCCCAGGTGCGCACCTGTGGAATCTTACTTAACAGACCAATTTCGCACCTGCGGCCACTTCTCTGCGCCTGCGGCTTTGCAGGTGCGTCCAAAACATCGCACCTGCAGAAAAATCCCCAGCCTAGCCTTTTCTCACCAGCGCTCCTCCCATCGCGCCTGCGACATCGCACCTGCGGCTTCCCAACGGCAGGTGCGGTCAACACCAGAACTTTCACACCAGCAGCTATTTCTGCAAATTCCCAAGTCCAAAAACCCCGCCAACCATCCGAAATCAATCCCGAGCCCCTCGGGGCCCCAACCAAACATACCAACACACCCCATAGCATTATTCCAACTTAGTCGAGCTTTCGAAACACCAAAACAACATGAAAACACCAAATGTACATCAAATGCAAGCCTATGAACTTTGACACTACGAACCTGGTCCAACTTTCGGAATTCCATTCCGACCCCAATAGCCTATTTTCCACTGCCGACCGGAAATCGCCAAAAACTAACTTTCGCCAATTCAAGCCTAATTCTACACCGGACATCACAAAAACATTTTGAACACACTTTTAAGTCCCAAAATCACCTAACGAAGCTATCCGAGCCATAAAATCCGCATTCCGAGGTCGTTTACCAATAAGTCAACTCTCAGTTAGACTTTTCAACTATTAGGCTACTTTAAAAGGCTAAGTGCCTAAATTCTCACCATAACCACTCCGGACCCAAACCAACTGACCCAACACAACAAAAACAGGCTAGCAATATATAACAAATGCAAAAATAGGGGAAACGGGGTAAATCTCACAGAACGATCGGCCGGGTCATTACATCCTCCCCCTCTTAAACAAACGTTCGTCCTCGAACGAGTCTAGAAACATACATGGAGCCTCGAATAAGTGAGGATATTTGTCCCACATCTCCCGCTCGGTCTCCCAGGTGGCATCCTCCACCGGCTGCCCTCTCCACTGAACCTTCACTGAAGCTATATCTTTAGACCTTAGCTTCCTGACCTGTCGACCCAAAATAGCCACTGGCTCTACCTCAAATGACATATCACCCTCGAGCTGAACCGTGCTGAAGTCCAAAACGTGGGAAAGGTCACCAACATATTTCCAGAGCATCGAAACATGGAATACTGGACGAATACTCGATAAACTGGGAGGCATAGCAAGCCTATAAGCCACCTCCCCAATCCTCTGAAGCAACTCAAATGGCCCAATGAACCTGGGACTCAACTTCCCTCTCTTCCCGAATGCCCAATAGCCTAGCCTAGCCTTGCGCGGCTCAAACCAACCAACCGGAGATCTGCACCTCCTACCATATAAAGTCTCATACGGAGCCATATGGATACTCGACTGATAGCTGTTATTATAAGCAACCTCTACTAGTGGCAGAAACTGGTCACCGCCAAAGTCAATCACACAAGCACGCAACATATCCTCAAAAATCTGAATGGTACGCTCTGACTGCCCGTCGGTCTGAGGATGAAACGTTGTACTCAACTCAACCTGAGTACCCAACTCTCTCTGCACGGCTCTCCAAAACTGAGATGTGAACTGAATGCCTCTGTTGGAAATGATAGAAACTGGAACCCCATGCAATCGGACAATCTCCCTGATATAAATCTCAGTTAACCTCTCCGAAGAATACGTAGTACCAACAGGAATGAAGTGTGCGGACTTGGTCAGTCGATCCACAATAACCCATATAGCATCAAACTTCCTCGAAGTCCGTGGGAGTCAAACTATGAAGTCCATGGTGATCCGCTCCCACTTCCACTCCGGAATATCAAACCTCTTAAGCAATCCACCCGGTCTCTGGTGCTCATACTTGACCTACTGACAGTTGAGACACCGATTCACAAACTTCACAATATCCTTCTTCATCCTCCTCCACCAATAATGCGGCCTCAAATCCTGATACATCTTCGTGGCACCCGGATGGATGGAATACCGCGAACTATGAGCCTCTGCTAGAATCAAATCTCGAAGCCCATCTATATTGGGCATGAAAATCCGGCACTGCATCCTTATGACCCCATCATCACCAATAACCACATCCCTGGCATCAGCGCGACGGACCCTGTCCTGAAGAACAAGCAAATGTGGATCACCATACTAGCGTGCTCTAATCTGATCGTAAAGAGAAGACTTGGAGGCTACACAAGCCAAAACCCGCGGGGGCTTTGATAGATCCAATCTCACCAACTGACCTGCTAAGGCCTGAACATCAAGGGCTAATGGTCGCTCTGTTACTGGAAGGTAGGCTAGACTCCCCAAACTCTCTACTCTTCGACTCAAGGCATCGGCCACTACATTGGCTTCCCCGGGTGATATAAGATAGTGAGGTCATAATCCTTGAGGAGCTCTAACCATCTCCTCTGACGCAAATTCAAGTTCTTCTGCCTCAGCAGATACTGTAAACTGCGATGATCAATGAAAATCTCACACTTAACTCCATAAAAATAATGCCGCTAAATCTTCAAGGCATGAACAATGGAAGCTAACTCAAGACCGTGCACTGGATAATTCTTCTCGTGCACCTTTAACTGTTTGGACGCATAGGCAATCACCCTACCGTCCTGTATCAATACCGCTCCCAAGCCAACTCTAGAAGCATCACAATAAACTGTGTAAGAACCCAAACCAGCAGGCAAAACTAGTACTGGAGCTGTAGTCAATGTTGACTTGAGCTTCTGAAAGCTCTCCTCACACTCATCAGACCATCTGAATAGAGCACCCTTAAGGGTCAATCTGGTCAAAGGCAAAGCAATAGAAGGGAATCCCTCCACAAAGCGACGGTAATAACCTGCCAAACTAAGGAAACTCCTAATCTTTGTAGCTGAGGACGATCTGGGCCAACTCTGCACAGCCTGAAAATTCTTTGGATCAACTTGAATCCCCTCACTAGACACCACGTGCCCTAAGAAAGCTACCGAACCAAGCCAAAACTCACACTTGGAGAATTTCGCATGAAGATTCTCCTCCCTCAACCTCTGTAACACAACTCTCAAATGATAAGCATGCTCTTCCTGGCTACGAGAATAAACCAGGATGTCATCAATGAACACAATGACGAAGGAATCAATATAAGGCTAAAACACGTTGTTCATCAATTGCATGAACGCAGGTGGGGCATTGTTCAGCCCAAATGACATAACCAAGAACTCATAATAACCATATCTGGTCGTGAAAGCAGTCTTCGGGATATCAGAATTCTGAATCCTCAACTGATAATACCCAGATCTCAAATCAATCTTGGAAAACACTCTGGCTTCCTGAAGCTGGTCAAACAAATCATCAATGCGGGACAAGGGATACCGGTTCTTCACCATGACCCTATTCAACTGCCGATAGTCAATACATATACGCATGGACCCATCCTTCTTCTTTACGAACAACACCGGTGCACCCTAAGGTGAAAAACTAGGACGAATGAACCCCTTATCCAGGAGCTCCTGAAGCTGCTCCTTTAATTCCTTTAGCTCCGTTGGTGCCATACGATAAGGTGGAATAGAAATAGGCTGAGTGCCTGGCACCAAGTCAATACCAAAATCAATATCCCCGTCAGGTAGCATCCCTGGAAGGTCTACAGGAAACGCATCCGAAAAATCACGGACCACAAGAACTGAATTAATAGCAGGAGTCTCGCCACCAACATCCCTCACAAAGGCCAAATAATATAAACACCCTTTCTCAACCATGCTCTGAGCCTTCAGGTGAGAAATCACCCTGCTAGGCATATACTCGGAAGAACCTCTACACTCAACCCTCGGACGCCCCGGCATAGCTAAGGTCACGGTCTTAGTGTGACAATCAAGAACAACATGGCACGGAGATAACCAATCCATGCCCAATATCACGTCAAAATCGACCATGCTGAGTAACAGTAGGTCCCCTCGGGTCTCTAGACCCCCGATAGATATCATGCACGACCGATACACACGGTCCACAACAACAGTGTCTCCCACCGGAGTCGACACATGAACAGAGGTGACTAGAGACTCACGGGGCATATCCAGAAAATCGACAAAATATGAAGAAACATAGGAATATGTAGAACCAGGGTCAAACAAATCCAAGGCATCACGACAACAAACTGAAATAGCACCTGCGATCACGGCATCTGAGGCCATAGCATCCGGCCTGGCTGGAAATGCATACATGCGAGCCTTACCTCCCCCTGTTCGACTTCCCCCTCTAGGGCGGCCTCTAGCTGACTGACCACCACCTCTGGCTGCCTGGGCGGGTGGTGAAGTGACTAGAGCTGAAGTCGAGGGCTGGACCCTCTCCTGAGAAGATCCACCGAAACGGCGGGGACACTTCCTCCACACGTGCCCGAACACTCCACACTCAAAGCAACTCCCTGGAGCTAGAGACGGTGACTGATAGAAACCCCTAGCACCTGTACGGCCACTGGAAGACTCATGCATAGAAGAACCCTGATTTGGGGGTGCTCGAGCTGCACTCTGATCTAGGAGGGAACCAAATGAAGTGCGGCTCGTCTAAGAACCATGGGGACCCTGCCCCGAGGAGGCACCACTATATGCTGGACGGCCTGACCGAGGAGGACTGAATGAACGACCTCTACCCTGCTAAAACTATCCCCTGAAGGAAGCACCACTGGAGCTGCCCGAGCCACGAGGCATCTTAGCCTCTCTCTCCTCCCGCTCCTGGCGGTGAACGGACTCAATATCTCGAGCTATGTCAACAACCTGCTTGAATGAAGCACCCGATACTCTCTCCCGAGTCATAAACAACCGAAGCTGATAAGAAAGACCATCCACAAACTTCCTCACCCTTTCCCTATCAGTAGGGACAATCTCAGAAGCATACCTAGCCAACTCGAAGAACCTCATCTCGTACTGAGTAACAGATAACTCTCCCTGGCGCAGCTGCTCAAATTGCCTGCGCTGCTCCTCTCTGTGAGACTGAGGAACATACTTCTCCAAAAAGATCGTGGAGAACTACCGCCAGGTAAGATGTGCTGAACCAACCGGTCTACGCCTCTCGAGCTACTCCCACCATGTAAAGTCATCACCTGCAAACTGAAATGTAGCAAATGAGACCCCACTGGTCTTCAAAATACCCGCGGTACGCAGTATCCTCTGGCACCTTTCTAGAAATCCCTGGGCGTCCTCGCCCTCTACACCGCTGAAAGTCGGAGGATGAAGTCGGCTGAATCTCTCCAACCTGCGCTGCTCGTCCTTAGGCATAACAGGGACCACATAATCCTGGACTGGAGCAACTGGCTGAGCTGCGGCTGCCCCCGGTGCCTGAATACCCTGTGCAACCTGCTCAGGTGCCGGGGCAGCTAGAGTCTGATTGCCTCCCCGGCCTGAGCTGTAGTGGCAGTAGAAGACATGGCGACTGCTTGAGCAAAACTGGTGCATACTGTCAATATCTGAAACAGGGCCTTCTGAAGACCCAGAATAACCATAGGCACTGCTGGTGCCTGAGCCTGTCCCGCTGGGACACCATCGACGGGTACCTGATCATGATCTATAGGGGGATCCTGAGGTACTGCCCCGGCTGCTGCGTGGGCTGGCCCCCTACCTCTACCACAGCCTCGACCTATCGCTGGTCTACTCGATGACTGGTCACTCTGATCGGTATGGTGTGTCCTCACCATCTGTGAGAGAATGAAACAACGTAAGTTCAGATTTCAAGAATCAATAGTGCAGCACGAAAGAGTTCAAGAAAGAAAGAAATGTTTCCTAAGAGTTCGGCAGCCTCTCGAAGATAAGTACAGACGTCTCTGTACCGATCCGCAAGACTCTACTAAACCTGCTCATGACTGTTGAGTCCTATGTAACCTAGGGCTTTGATACCAAACTGTCACGACCCCAAATCCTAAACCGACCGTGATGGCGCATATCGTGGAACTAGGCTAGCCTATAATCACATGTTCACAATTTCTTTCAAAATCCCATTCCAAAATCCAAGCATTTCATAAATATACAGAAATTATAGAATAAAGTAGGTCAATATTATGAGCATTTCATATGTTATGAGCATCTAGAAGAATAAGTCAATATATAATGTCATAATACAAAACCTCCGAATGAAAGCTAGATACAACAGGGAGGGAAAAACAGAGATGTTGTGGACGCTGAATAGCTACCTCTATACCCCGCAATTCCAGCTCCGCACGGAATAACTAGCTAAAGCTCGATGTCTGCACCTGAATCTGCACACAGAGGTGCAGGGAGTAATGTGAGTACACCAACTCAGTAGTAATGAAAATAAATCAAGTCTGAGCAGCAAGAAACAAATAAAATCAATGTCATCAAATCACAAGAGGCACAATCGTCCTTTCCAATAGAATAACATAGATATGTGAAATCATCATGTCTTAAAATCATCTTCAGAAAAATCCTGTAAAGAATGTATATTTTTCGACAACTTCGACCGAAAGGTTTAGTATAAAAAAACAAAATGAATCATATAGAGGCCTCTCGGGCAAACATATTTCAAAATCAGCCCCTCGGGCATGCCTCACAGTCACTCATAATCAGGCCCTCGGGCATACCTCACCATCACCCGTAATCAATCCCTCAGCACCTCACAATCACTCGTGCCTCCCAATCACTTGGCACTCGGGGGTGTGTATAGACTCCGACTCCGGAGGGGCTCCTTCGGCCCAAGCGCTAATAAACAAGTCAAATCATGGCATTAATCACTCTTAGGCTCTCGGCCTCTCTCATATCATAAATATCCTCACAACATTGGCCCTCGGCCTCACTCAGTCAGACACTCTCAACATGCCACTCGGGCCATAAATAAAACGGGGTTCTCGACCCAAATAGTATTTCATTTCAAGAAATCGTAATATCATCAAATATGAGTGTCAACAATTTCACAAGAAAGACTAAGTGTAAAATCATAGTTTCAAGTAGTGAGAATATCAGCAAAATAGTCCCCAAGGGGTTAAAACAGATCGGCACTAGGCCCCCAAACATGGCTTACAGCTCAAATATATCAAATTGTAGTAATTCTGTAAAACATATGCGTAAAAAGCAGTTGCTTGAAAAGGAACATATTTCCAAATTTTCAGTTCGTGCACGCCCCACACTCGTTATCCAGTCTGTGTGTCACTCCAAATCTGTGAAGGGATGTAAAGTACGGGGTTTCATACCCTCAAGACTGGATTTATAACCATTACTTACCTCTACCAGGCCACAACACTAGTCCGCAATGCTCTTTCCCCTCTAATTGGCTCCTGATTGCTCCGAATCTAGCCAAAACCAGTTTAACATCATCAATATATAACCAAGGAACACAACCCAATCAAAAACTATCAAATTACACAAAAATCTCGAAATTCGGCCAAACCCGAGCCTCGAGCCCAGGGCCCATGTATCGGAACTTGATAATTTTTACATCACTGGAAACCTCGTCCTCCCACAATTCTACTCATACAAAAATCATCACAATCGGATCACAATTGCCTACCCAAAACCTCAAAAGAATTTCCAATTCTCCACCCCCTTCTTCCAAACCTTTTCCTACTCGAGTCCTTAAATTTTGAAGCCTAATCCGAACAAAATAGCATAGGAACGATGTTAGTAACCAAAGAACTTACCTTTACTTAAGAATCTTGGGTTTCCCTCTCCAAATCGCCTTCAAAGGACTCCTCCCGCATGCAAAATGGTGAAAAATAAGAGAATTTTCGCGGAGGGCCTTTATATATTGATTCTGCTAGTCATTTCCACTCCTGCAGACCTTTAGCCGCACCTGCAGTCCCAGGTGCGCACCTGCGGAATCTCACTTAACGGATCAATTCCGCACCTACGGCCACTTCTCTGCGCCTGCGGCTTCGCAGGTGCGGCCAAAACATCGCACCTGCGGAAAAATCCCCAGCCTAGCCTTTTTACACCTGTGCTCCTCCCATCGGGCCTGTGACATTGCACCTGCGGCTTCCCGACCGCAGGTGCGGTCAACACCAGAACTTTCACACCAGCAGATATTGCTGCAAATTCCCAAGTCCAAAAACCCCGCCAACCATCCGAAATCAATCCCAAGCCCCTCAGGGCCCCAACCAAATATACCAACACACCCCATAGCATTATTCAAAATTAGTCGAGCCTTCGAAACACCAATACAACACGAAAACACCAAATTTACATCAAATTCAAGCCTATAAACTTTGAAACTTTCAAATTTCGCCAACTACGCCGAAACCAACCAAAACACCTCCGACTAACCTGAGATTTGGCAGACATATCCAAAATGACACTACGAACCTGCTCCAACTTCCAAAATTCCATTCCGACCCCGATAGCCTATTTTCCACTATCGACCGAAAATTGCCAAAAACTAACTTTCGCCAATTCAAGCCTAATTCTACACCGGACATCACAAAAATATTCTGTACACACTCCGAAGTCCCAAATCACCTAACGAAGCTATCCGAGCCATAAAATCCGCATTCCGAGGTCGTTTACCAATAAGTCAACTCTCAGTTGACTTTTTCAACTATTAGGCTACTTTAAAAGGCTAAATGCCTAAATTCTCACCATAACCACTCCGGACCCAAACAAACTGACCCAACATAACAAAAACAGGCTAGCAATAAATAACAAATGGAGTAATAGAGGAAACGGGATAAATCTCACGGAACGACCGGCCAGGTCGTTACACTAACATACTAGGAAAATAATCCACTCACTTGAAGCCACAAGCAAGTTCATACACTACACACACTACACCTTTTACAATTTCCACTCAATCATTCAATAGAACCCAATAGAGTACATTACAACCTATATCGAAGGAATTTTCATTACTCGAGTCATTCGCAGACCCCACACCTGCAGGTCATAATTGATTTACCAATATACCTCGAACTGAAACCAATACAACACATAATCGTATAATCAACTTATCATTAACAGACTCCCCCACTTGGCTCAAAGCCCATGATCAAGACAAATAATAACTCACAATGCCCATAATAACACAACCCGTTTAACAGCTCAAGTCATCTGCAAATCTCGCCATTCACCATTGTAATAGTCATGCCAACTTCCACAAGCGATCTAAACTCAATTACAACATATATCATTTACTTGAAGAAGACAACTTACTACAGAGCAACATAGGGATTAAACACCCCAGGACAACTCGCAGGAGATACCCCTGCCGGCTTAGCCTCAAACATGATATCTCTCTATACACTTCTGAAGATCATAACTATCACGCAATCACCACACCCTTCTGCATCTAAACACAAAGAATACCTAACCTCGAGGCATCGAGATACGCGGTATAAGAACCTGAAGCTGAGGGTAGAACCAACACTAGAACTGAGGTGAAAGGAAATCTTGAGATTTCTGGAAGCTCTATCCACACTCGTCTGACCACATGGATACCCTCACTGGACACCACGTGTCCCAAGAATGCTACTGAATTGAGCCAAAATTCACACTTGGAGAACCTTGCATAGGGCTTCTCCTCCCTGAATCCTTATAATACCATCCTCAAATACTAAGTATACTACCCCAGGCTATGCGTATATGCCAGGATGCCATCAATGAATACAATAACAAAGGAGTGCTAATACGGCTGGAATACACCATTAATCAGATACATGAATGCTACTGGGGCAATGATCTGCCCAAAAGACATTATCAGGAACTCATCACCCAACATAAGGTTCCGCTTCCCTCTACAACTAAACAACATGAGAGGTCTTCCAATACACTCACAACTCAAAGCCATATACCAGACCGAGACATAAATCAAACACCCAATAAATCTTGCCACATTTCCGGCCAACTGTTTTGTCACAAATCACAGTCTGAACACATCTAACCATCAAATCACACTCACCACATAGGTATCCAGTCATAAAGTCCCGTCAATAAGGGCATCAACGGACATATAAGTCCCCAAATACATGGCACACACAATCGAAATCTTAGCACTCAAGCCACATAACGAATCCGGCCTCAAGTCCTCCAGACTGGCTCCTATTCAAAATGCAAAAAGAACATCTCATCCATTGAAGTCACAAGCCGTCGATGCACAGCTGATACCAAGCACTCTCGGGTACGTTCAAATACATGAAAGGAATTCAAGAGTTACGCTCTTGGCAGAATGGAAATTGATTCGCACGAAAAGAATTAAATAATGTGAGATTTTCCTAAGGATTCTGCAGCCTCTCAAAGATAAGAACAGACGTCTCCGTACATATCTGCAAGACTATACTAAACCTTCTCATGACCATTAAGTCCTATGTAACCTACCGCTCTGATACTAACTCATCACGAACCCAAATCACAACTGACTGTGATGGTGATTATCGTGATACTAGGCTAGCCAATCTACTGAAAATAATGAAATGATTTTCCATTTAATACAAAAAATATCCGAATTTTCATAATAATTCTTTTTCTTAAGCATTTCAAAAACAATAAAAATGATTAGAAGATCTAAGCATAGTCCCAAAATCTGGAGTCAACCGTCATGAGCATTTAAGCGATGATACAATCTAATACAAATCCTCTACTACAACAAGCTTAGGAAAAAGTAAAAATGACAGAGTAGGAAGGAGAAAGAGTAGGCTGCGGACGCCGAGAAGCTACCTCACGATCTCCAAGCAATGCTCCAACTGGGATAGCTCAACTATCGTTCTGCCCCGGTACCTGAATCTACACACCAGGTGCAGAGAGTAACGTGAGTACACTAACTCAGTAAGTAACTAAAGTATCTAAAAACATGAGTGCAGTGACGAGCATTTAAACTTTATAGTTTCATAAAATAAGTACCAGTAAAGGTAATAGATCAAGTCAAGAGTCCACATTTACCAAAGATTTTACAAAACTCCAGTTTGCCCTTTTTAAACTTATATGAAACATTAGTCAACATTTATCAAAGAGGCTCAGTGTAATGAATAGTGAAAACAGTATTTTCATAGAAGTACCAGCCACTCGAGCACAATTTCGCTCACAAATAAAGCGTCTCGGGAAAGCCTTAGTCACTCGTGACTCTACTCTCATAAGTCAATGCTCACACTCAACACTCTTACTCATCAGGTATCGTGTAACCACTTCTGGGACGTGCAGCCCGATCCATTTAACATACGTTGTGGCGTGCATCCTGATCTATATAACATATGTTGCGGCGTGCATCCCGATCCATATAATAGTTGAATGCGCTCGCTAGGGGTGTACAGACTCCTGGAGGGGCTCATTAAGCCCTAGCGCTATATTGTTGCAGCATGCAGCCCGATCCCATTATATATTGTTGTGACGTGAAGCCCGACCCATATATAATGTATATTGTTACGGCGTGCAACCCGATCCATACATAGTATATAATCTATATTGATGCGACGTGCAGATCCATATGTAATATATAACATATCTATTGATGCGGCGTGTAGCCGATCCATAACTATCCTCACATACTCGGCTCTCGGCCTCATTACATATATATATTGTTGCGGCGTGTAGCCCGATCCATAACTATCCTCACATACTCGGCTCTCTGCCTCACTACATATATATTGATGCGAGTGTGCAACCCGATCCATAATTGTCCTCACATACTCGGCTTTCGGCCTCATTACATATATATTGTTGCGGCGTGCAACCCGATCCATAAATATCCTCACATACTCGGCTTTTGGCCTCACTCAATCATCCTCACAAGCCACTCGGGTCAATCCATCTCAACTCACGGGACTCAGCCCAAAATACTTCTCAGAGTTCCAAAACCGTGTGATAACAGTAAAAATAACAAGTAGAAAACATGACTGAGTTCACAATTGTTCTATCAGGATAGTATAAGAATAGTGTAAAAGTACGTCTGAGGGTCAAAAACAGGTCGGCACAAGGCTCCAAACATGGCTCACAGCCCATAAACAAGCATAAATTCCTAAAATACAGGATATTGCAAGGTTTGAAATCGAATACGCGGCTTAATAGTCACTATGGGACGGACCAAGTCACAATCCCTATCGATGCACGCCCACATGCTTGTCACCTAGCATGTATGTCACCTCATTTATCAAAACAATATCACATACCGGAGTTTCATACCCTCAGGTTTAGAGTTACAATCGTTACTTACCTCAAAACAACCCAAAGACTATTCTGTGGTGCTCTTGCCCCTCGAATCGGCTCCCAAATGCTCCGAGTCTATCACAAAACAAATAAATAACATCAAAATATGCTAGGGAGACGAATCCCAATCGAAAACTATCAAAATTAGGCACAATTCCCGAAATTTCAAAATCTGGCCCCCAGCCCACATCTCGGAATTCGATAAAAATTACATCACAAGAATACTTATCCTCCCACGAGTCCGTACATACCAAGAACATCAAAATCGGACCACAATTACCTACTCAAATCACCAAAAGAAATTTCCAAAATTTTCCTCCCATTTTCCCCAAATTTTCTACTTAATTCCTCAAATTGCATGGTGAAATCAAGACAAATTCATGAATATGAACCAAAAATGATTCAAGAACACTTACCACAAGAATACCACTGAAAATCTTGTCCAAAATCTCCTTCCCCCGAGCTCTTAAATAGAAAAATGAGTTATGGCCAAGAACCCCCGAAATTAGAACTTAAATTGTCTGCCCAGACTTTTACTCTGTGCGATCTCGGAAAAAGGCATGCGATCGGGATGAACAAAATGCTGCCCAACCAAACTAACTCTATGCGGTCAGAAAAATAACTATACGATCGCGAAATACCACTCCTCAAAATAGTGCGCTCGCGACTAGCTCTATGTGATCACATAGAGCAAATTCCATCGTCTCACTGCCACTCCCAGTCCTACTATGCAAACGCAAACATCTCCACGCGAACGCAGTGACCTCTCTGCTCTACCCTTCGCGATCGCACTCCTACCTACATGATCGCACTTCAGAAAAAATCCGCCTGGACTCAACTTACTCTATGTGATCGCGGATGAACTCACGCGACCGCAATGAACAAATCAGTGTTGCTAAAATACTAGAAAACCCAGCAATCCCCCAAAGACAAAAAATGTCCGTTTGAGCATCCAAAATACATCCGAGGCCCCCGAGACCTCAACCAAACCTACCATCATATCCCATAACATCATTAAAACTTAGTAGATCCTTCGAAACACCAAAAACAATGCAAAAACACCAAAATTACATCAAATTCAAGCCTATGAACTTTGAAATTTCTAAATTTCGCCAAAGATGCCGAAACCATCCAAAGCACGTACGAATAACCTGAAAATTTGCACACATATCCAAAATGATATTACGAATCTGCTCCAACTTCCGGAATTCCATTCCGATCCCGATAGCGTAATTTCCACTGCCTACCGGAAATCGCCAAAAATTAACTTTCGTCAATTCAAGCCTAATTCAACACCGGACATCAAAACCACATTCTGAACACACTCCTAAGTGCCAAATCACCGAACGAAGCTATCCGAACTATAAAATCCGCAATCCGATGTCGTTTACCAATAAGTCAACTTCCGATTGACTTTTACACTATTGAACGAAGATAAGAGACTAAGTGTCTCATTTCTCTCCAAAAATTGCTCTGAACCCGAGCCAAGCAAACTAACACAATGTAATGAAGCTGAACCACATATAATGAAGCAGAAATTGGGGAAATGGGGCTATTACTCTCAAAACGACCGGTCGGGTTGTTACAAAATTAGATGGGTGAGGCCAATTGTACATACCTCTGTTATTGTTGAAGGGCTAAACTCTCGGAAGAGCCGGTCAGGTCGTTACATCAATTAAATCAATACAATACCAATACAAGTAAGTTTCTTGAAAAAAGTTGAGTACTCTTTAATCACAAGCCCAATTTTCACTCCTTACTACGAAGATCTNTCCGGACATCAAAACCACATTCTGAACACACTCCTAAGTGCCAAATCACCCAACGAAGCTATCCGAACCATAAAATCCGCAATCCGAGGTCGTTTACCAATAAGTCAACTTCCGATTGACTTTACACTATTGAACGAAGATAAGAGACTAAGTGTCTCATTTCTCTCCAAAAATTGCTCTGAACCCGCGCCAAGAAAACTAACACAATGTAATGAAGCTGAACCACATATAATGAAGCAGAAATGGGGGAAATGGGGCTATTACTCTCAAAACGACCGGTCGGGTTGTTACAAAATTAGATGGGTGAGGCAAATTATACATACCTCTGTTATTGTTGAAGGGCTAAACTCTCGGAACAGCCGGTCAGGTCGTTACATCAACTAAATCAATACAATACCAATACAAGTAAGTTTCTTGAAAAAAGTTGAGTACTCTTTAATCACA
>MDKJ01220249.1:0-21867 GCA_005239525.1 Nicotiana knightiana
TCAGCAAAGAAATACCAACAACAAAACAGTATTTATCACATTCACAGGTTCATTAATATGCTATTAAACATCTATACAGTCACATTTACATAAAGCAGAAGAGATAACCTCATTCATCAATGACAGCTAGTATAAGCAGGGAGAAGAAGAAGAAGATTCCAGTTCAAGAAATTTCATTAAGAAAAGATGAGTTAATACATACCTTTTAAGAGAGAAACAGCAAAGAGACTTGACCAAATAAAGGTCAAGTATGAAAATGAACAACAAGAAAGAAGAGAGATCAGCAACAGCAAACAGAAACCCCAAAGAAAACCAAACTGTCCAGCGAGAATACACCTAGAAATCTTGAGAATGAATGTTTGAAGGAAAACTTCCAGAAACCCAAAATTCAGAAAAGAGAAGATAGCAACTGAACTAGTCCATCTACTTATGAACTTGTTTTCCAAAAGGAAATCAGATTTTTCTAATAGTACTCTTCTTTTTAAAACCTTTTAAATGGAAACAATATTTCTGAATAGGAAGGATTCTGTATTCCAACAGCTCAAAAAGTGTAAAAAATGTAACCCCTTCATCTCTAAAAAGAGGGTCTATTTATAGGATATTTGGGAATGGGATATTCTTTTGAATATTTCCCTATCCAAAGCTGAAAAAAAGCACTCAATAGTACATAGGGCAGCTGTCAACCCTATCTTTGGGACAACTTCCCCTATTCTAGAACTTTCCTCTTTAGAAAAATACCCTTTTACCCTTAAAAAATCTGACTTCCTAATCTACATCACCTAATATACCCCTTGAAGTCACTATATTTACCATTAGGTAACCAGGGTTACTCACTTGGGTTATTATTTAACTCTAGTTAACTAACACTAGTTAGGTTCACTAGTTAACTAGACATTAACTTTGGTTAATTAATTCAAATCCTTGAACTTAGGTTAATAGTTTCAGTTAATTGTTTAAGACCTAGTTGACTAGATACCTAAGCTGGGACAATTTAGGAAATCCCATCTCATTAACCTCAACTAATCACACAATTAGGCATATAATCAATCAAACAACGAACCTTATTAGCAATTAACTAACGGCAATCAATAACAAGAAACTCAAGACCAGAAACCTTTACTTTGACATTTCAAATTATGAGCAGACATATGACTTAAGCAAATAAAACTCCTAACCATATGACTATCAGTATTCTGGACAACTATCAATGAACTAAGAAAACACATAGAGGGGATCATGGATAGGATTACAAGGAATTCATTTTACTAAGCTTTTAGAATGACTAAGGCGTGCTGTTAACTTGAGATTTAACAAAAACAAAAGTAAATCACACAAAACGAACTAGAATAGTAATCCTAAACCAACACACAAGATTCTGTCTCATGTGGAGAAAACTATGAGAATAGGAAAAGAGTAATAAACACAAGGATACATGAAATGGTTTTTGTTCAAACTTATTTAAGACCTAATTTGCCTTATTCCAATCATCTAAGAGGGTTTGGCTAATCCAAGCACATACCAACAGAAATAGCTAATAACATGAATAAATGAAAGGCAAAGAATCTAATCTTAAAAGTAGTAAACAGTTAGAGGCGGCAATAGAAGAAGAAATCAGAAAGAAAGAAAGAAGAAGAAATAAAAGAAATTACTTAAACTGAAATAACCTAAAAGGAGTGATTAACATGCAATTTCGGTGAACCTACGACTGTGATATATAATGAGACAACGCAACATAAGGATAGTGATTCCGAGGATCTGGAAGAAGATATAATACCTGAGGAAATTGTCAGAGAAGTGGAATACTTCGAGAAAAAGCCTAAGTATAATTTGGACGAGACTGTAACAATTAATTTGGGAGATTCTGAAACAGTCAAGGAAATGCGTGTAAGCATTCATCTATCGCAGTCATAGAAGGAAGCATACATCCAATTCTTGAAGGAGTATGAGGATATTTTTGCATGGCCCTACAATGATATGACCGGTTTGAGAACATCCATAGTGGCTCATAAGCTACCTACCGATCCCATGTGTCCACTTGTAAAGAAGAAACTCAAAAAATTCAAGCCAGATATGAGTTTGAAAATAAAAGAGGAAGTCACTAAGTAAATCAAAGCCAAGGTTCTTAGAGTGGTTGAATATCCGACTTGGTTGTCTAACATTGTGTTGGTTTTAAAGAAAGATGGGAAGGTCAGAGTATGTGTTGATTATCGGGACTTAAACAGAGCGAGTCCCAAAGATGATTTCCCGTTGCCCAATATATACATACTGATCGACAATTGTGCCAATCACGAACTCCAATGTTTTGTGGATTTCTTCGTGGGGTATCATCAGATTTGGATCGATGAAGAGGATGCCAAAAAGACAGGCTTTATTACACCATGGGGAGTGTATTGTTACAAAATGATGTCATTTGGCCTGAAGAATGCAGGAGCTATGATAACCATTTTCCACGACATGATACACAAGGAGATAGAGGTGTACGTGGATGACGTCATCATCAAATCTAAAGGGTACATATCACATAGCAGATTTGGAGAAATATTTTGATCGACTTCAAAGATACAATCTGAAACTGATTCCCGAAAAGTGTGCCTTCGGAGTCCCTACTGGAAAGTTGTTAGGGTTCATCGTCAGTCACCAAGGGATTGATCTAGACCCGTCAAAGTCAAGGCTATCCAAGACTTGCCACCTCCGAAGAACAAGAAAGATGTGATGAGTTTCTTAGGGCGTCTCAATTACATTAGCCATTTCATAGCACAATCAATTGTGATCTGTGAACCAATTTTCAAAATGTTGAAGAAATACGTTGTAACAAGTTGGACTGAAGAATGTTAGAAATCCTTTGACAAAATCAAGTAAGATTTATCCAAACCACCTGTTCTGGTTCCACCAGAACCTGGGGGACCTCTACTACTTTATTTATCCATACTAGATGGGGCTTTTGGTTGTGTTCTGGGACAACACGACAAGACGGGAAGAAAGGAACATGCCATCTACTGTATAAGAAATTCACACCCTACGAAGCACGGTATTCTTTGCTGAGCGCACCCACTGTGCTTTGACATGGATAGCTCAAAAGTTGAGGCATTACTTCTGTGGCTACACCACATATCTCATATCAAGGATGGATCCGCTAAAATACTACTTCCAAAAACCCATGCCTATAGGAAAGTTAGCCCAATGGCCGATATTACTGAGTGAGTTCGACATCATCTATGTAACTCAGAAGGTGGTCAAAGGTCAATCATTGGTAGATCAGTTGGCAAAAAATCCCGTAGACAGAGAATACGGACCATTGAAAATGTATTTTCCTGACGAAGAGGTATCATTTGTAGGAGAAGATATCACCGAAGCATATGATGGTTGGAGAATGTTCTTTGACAGAGCTGCAAACTTCAAATGAGTGGGTATTGGATCAGTCTTAGTATCATAAACAGGTCAACACTATCCGGTATCTGCAAAACTCAGGTTTTCATGTACCAACCATATAGAAGAATATGAGGCCTGCATATTAGGACTCAGGTTAGCCATTGACATAAATGTTCAGGAATTGCTGGTAATTGGAGATTTCAACCTTTTGGTACATCAGGTTTTTGGAGAATGGGCCACAAATAATACCAAAATATTGTGATATTTGTACTATGTACAAGAGTTGATGAAGAGATTCACAAAGATAGAATTCAAACATGTTCCGAGAGTCTAGAATGAGTTCGCAGATGCATTGGCCACTTTATCTTCCATGATACAACACACAAGAATTTCATCGACCCTATGCCAATAGGGATTCATAATCAGCCGACTTATTGTTCTCATGTTGAAGAATAAATTGACGGAGATCCATGGTTCCACGACATCAAAGAATATTTGACAAAAGGAGAGTACCCGGAACACGCAAATCATACTCAGAAATGCACACTCCAAAGATTATCCAACCACTTCTTTCAAAGCGGAGTAATTCTGTACAGAAAGACACCAGACCTGGGATTATTACGGTGTGTCAACGCCAAGGAAGCGTCCATATTTCTCGAAGAAATACATGCCAGAACTTGCGGAATGCACATGAACGGTTTTTTCTAAGCTAAGAAGATATTCAGAGCGGGATTTTTTGGATGACGATGGAAACAGACTGCATCCAGTATGTCCAAAAGTTTCATCAATGCCAAGTACATTCGGATATGATACGAGTGCCACCCAATGAACTCAATGCAATAAGTGAACCTTCGCCTTTCTCTGCTTGGGGGATGGATGTCAATGGTCAAATCGGACCCGCTGCTTTAAATAGGCACAGGTCCATTCCAGTGGCCATAGACTATTTAACAAAATGGGTTGAAGCCACATTTTACAAGGTTGTAAAGAAGGTCGTCGCAGATTTCATTTGGGATCGTATTTTTTGTCGGTTTGGGGTTCCAGAATCAATCATCACCAACAATGTCGCCAACCTTAACAGTGATCTGATGAGATCCATGTGTGAAACCTTCAAGATCAGGCATAAAAAAATCCACAGCATACAGACGGAAAATGAATAGAGTTGTAGAAGCCGCCAATAAGAACATCAAGAAGATATTGAGGAAAATGGTAGATAATCACAAACAATGGAACGAGAAGCTACCATTTGCCCTACTTGGATATCGTACCACGGTTCACACATCAACCGGGGCAACTACTTATTTGTTGTCTATGGTACTGAAGTCGTTATTCTCACCGAAGTAGAAATTCCTTCTTTGAGAGTCATACAAGAGGCTGAACTCAGTGATGCAAAATGGGTACGACGTCGCTATGAACAATTGGCTCTCATTGATGGGAAAAGAATAAATGTGGTATGTCACGGTCAACTCTACCAGAACAGAATGTCCAGATCTTTCAACAAAAAGGTCAGGCCTAGACAATTCACACCGGGGCAGTTGGTGCTAAAGTGGACCTTTCCACATCAAGATGAAGCCAAAGGGAAGTTTTCGCCCAATTGGCAAGGACCCTACATGGTTCATCGAGTACTAATAGAAGGAGCACTCATACTTGTAGAAATGGATGGAGAAATTTGGCAAAACCTATCAACTCAGACGCAGTCAATAGATACTATGTTTAGGGTTGTTTACATTTCTTCATTTCATGTAACTGAACTACGCTTGACCAGATTCCCATTTAAGAGGGGATACAGAGGAATCCATGTGGGTTCGGTCACATCTTAATAAAATCTTCATTTGTTGCCATTATCAAAACTGGGGCAGAATTTTGAGGAGGACCCTCAAAATTCTAAAGCAAGTCCAGTCAATTTCGTCATACGTAGAACAGTCAAAGAGTTGCATTTAAACTGGGGCATAATTTTGAGGAGGACCCTCAAAATTCTAAAGAAAGTAGGTTACAATGTCTCTAAAATATGTCATAGTCATCGGTTCATCTAAATTAATTGATATTGCATGCTACTATACTTTAAATAACGACACTCATCAAATGCACGCATATTTTCAAAAACATTATTTCTATAAAAGCCAGAAGTTACCCGGGGTAACTCGAACAGTATATCAAGACAGGAGAAAAGGCAAAGCAAGAAGACGAAAGCACGAACCAACCTCTCCCCACGGAACTCACAATTTTTCTTCGGATGCAGGCACAATAAGACAACAATATCTGCAGAGACATCTGGTCACTACCTTCAAGGTAACAAATTATCTATCATAAGCACCTCCAGCTGAGAAATGCTTTACTATCACTCATCGTTTTCTTGCATGAGGCTAAGCACTGCCTCCCTAATTGCATAAGGCTAAACTTTGTCTTTCCTGTATGAGAATAAGCATTGTTTCTTTCTTTGCATGAGGCTAAGAACTACCTCCCTAAATTGCATAAGGCTAAGCACTGCCTTTTCCTGCATAAGACTAAGCATTGTCTCTTTCTTTGCATGAGGCTAAGCACTGCCTCCCTAAATTGCATAAGGCTAAGCACTGCCTTTTCCGCATGAGACTAAGAATTGTCTCCTTCTTTGCATGAGGCTAAGTATTGCCTCCCTAATTGCATAAGGCTAAACTTTTCCTTTTCCGTATGAGACTAAGAAGTGTCTCCTTTTTTGCATGATTCTAAGCATTGCCTCCCTAATTGCATAAGTCTAAATTATGCCTTTTCCGCATGAGACTAAGCATTGTCTCCTTCTTTGCATGAGGCTAAGCACTTCCTCCCTAATTTCATAAGGCTAAACTCTGCCTTTCTGCATGAGACTAAGCATTGTATCCTTCTTCGCATGAGGCTAAGCATTGCCTTCCTAATTGCATAAGGCTAAACTCTGCATCTCCGCTTGAGACTAAGCATTGTATCCTTCTTTGCATGAGGCTAAGCATTGCCTCCCTAATTGCATAAGGCTAAACTCTGCCTTTCCTGCATGAGACTAAGCATCGTCTCTTTATTTGCATAAGGCTAAGAACTGCCTCCCTTCTCGCATAAGTCTAAGCACTACATTTTCCTCAATATTAAATACTATCTCCATTACGATATTTAAGACTTGACATTATCACCTGGGGATAAACACTGCCCTCATCTTACACAAGATTAAGCCTTGTCTTGTTTCATTGCGCATATGACCGAACATCATATCTTTTCATTTCACAGGCTAAAATATATCCATTTTGTCCAAAGGCGTCATAGTCTGAAGGCATCATCCTCATAGCCGGAAGACATCATTCCATGGCCTGAGGATCTCTCAAAGTGCACATCATTATTCAAAGGTGTCACGGTTCAGGGGCACCATCCTTATGGCCCGAGGACATCATATCATGGCCTGCGAATTCCTTATCACATTATTCATGGCCCAGGACGTCATAGTCTAAGTACATCGTCCTCACCGTCCAAAGACAACCATCATGGTCCAAAGGGAATTTGCATCATGTTTAAATTCTCGCAATAACCCGTATATATTTGTATGCGCTATGTTTTAAGTTTTGTAGGTAATTTAGGAAGTGATCTTTCTCCAAGCAGGAGCAATCCTCGCTCCAGTTTCCGTTAACAACGTTCCACATCCTTCAAGGGTTTCAAACGTAACCAACCACCATCAGTTACCCACTACTTTATAACTATTCAGATACTCATCCTGAGATACATTCATAATGTTTCAGACTCACATTTTTGATTTTGTATAAATTCATCTGATATTATCCTACCCAAAAGAATCCATTTCGAAACATACGACCACTCCTATGACAACTCAATCGGTTCAGTTCACCGTTGGATCCAGAACTACACAAGGCCTAATTCCGGTAACACCAGGGATATGTAGGCAACTCAGGAACCAAGGTTCGGCCTCCATTTTTTAAACTGCATCATTCGGCCAAAATTGGTAATCATTTCTTTACCTGACAACTCTTTCATCATTCCCGGATAAAGAGGGCCAGCTGTTGATACCCAATTTTGCCCTCATATTTTAAATAAGCATAAATACTTTCAAAATATTATTTTTCATCATTATTTAGTTTACAGGCACTTTTTATAATTTTCCATAATTTTTAGAGCTATTAAAATAATTTTCTTGCATTAACTTACATAAATATTAAGTAATTATCCCTTTAAATTATTTGTGAAGACTTAGTCATCCAAATTACTATTTTTGCATCCTCATACATGTTTCATAATATTTTCACTTCATTTCTCATAACTATATTTACATTTTTAAGCTATTTATTTAATTTTACAATAATAACCTATATTCATATACAAAGGCTCCTTATTTATAGTATTTGTGTCAAAATAGTATTTTATATTTTTATAATTCTAATAATTATTTTAAATTATTTTAGTTCATAAAATATTTTTATTTATGTACTAATCATTGTTTATAAATTATTTTTTTACAAATTGTGTGCACTTAAGAGTTAGCCGTACTTTTAAAGCAATTTTCGGACCAAATTGGCCCAATGACCTAAGCCCAATAACCCCGAGACCTAACCCGGTCGATACCTATTTGAACGACCCTCCCATCTTCTTCTTTCTATCTTGGCCGTTGATCTCAAATGATCAATGCCCCTAATAAACTAACCCCTTCTCTTATAACCCAACCCCTAACCCTATTGTCTCTGCCTAGCCACCCTCAAACGCTCCTCTTCCCACCAAAAAACCCTAATCGCCTCCTTCTCCAAATCGTCCCCTAATCCCAGCAACAATGGGATTCTCCCATCATTTAGTTACCATATTAGTGTTTCTCCGCTACTGGATGTTTCTCCATGGTATCGCTTAGTACTTGCCTAAATATAGCAACTACTATCTCTTCGATTTTGCTCGTTCAATTTCAATCATTTGAATCTGGGCCATATCTCGTCTATATACATCATGGCCAGGCTATATTGGGTCCAATTAGCCAAGATTTCTTGCCAATCTCCGATTTCTGTCAACTAGGGTTTACCTAATTTTTCCCTAATCTGATTTTTATTGATTCTGCATGTTATTATTTCCTTATTTATGTTCGATATTACAGTGTTCCTTATTTACTGGTTCAATTTCTGTCACTATAAAAACCCCTCCCCACTCCCCTTTGAGACGGACTTTAATCGAGGTTTTCTTCACTAAAATTTGGGGTTTTGTTATTCTCTTATTCTGCATTATGTTTTGGCCGGCTAAAAACCAAGGCCACTAAGACCGTACAACTCAACCTGCTCTTGGTGCGAGCATTGCCCGGAGTTTATTGAAGCTCTTAGGAACTTTGACGCATTGGGTTTCTAGGTTTTTGTGGAATGTTTATTCTTTACTGCTATTCATTTAACTGGTGAATTACTTTCATTCCTATTTATCTACAATTTGCTTATGTTTTCACTTCTGAAGTTAGTAGCTTAATGTGTTTTTTGGGTTGTTTTGTGTGCAATTCTATTTATTTACTTCAAATTTAGGTCTCTTTAACCTTTAACTTCCTAATGTTGATAGTTTGAAACATGCCTAAACTTGATTCGAGTAAATTAAATCCTTTTCAAGTCCGTCTAGACAATGTGTTACAAACTACTGTTGTTTAGGACCTTTGCATTTGTCAGCATCTCTTTGTTGTCTAATTTTGCTTAAGGTTGTCCATGCTGCTATTTGAACATGCTTTACCTGCATAATTTGTATCCTCTTTAATTAACTAGTCAATTGTGTTCAAAATATGAATGTTTACATTTACTATATGGAACCAGTCTCTCTTCCTATCCTATTCTGAATTTCTATGGTGGTATCTTGCCTAAGTAGAATGTTTTAATCCTGTGTCAAGACTTTTTTTTATCAACTGTGACTATTTCTCTATCAATATACCCTTAGCATATTTTTGGCTCCCTTGATTCACCAGTAGCTGTGATAATCTGTTTTTATGTCATGTCTAAATGTAGTTCTGCTACCAAATTAGTATGACTATTTCATAACACTAGGACCTACACTTAGCCTAATTTGGACCTTTTCCTTTATTATGAATTTGTGTATGATAATTTTCATCAATACTGCAAATATGTTCTTCCCTTAACTTTGCTATTGTAGGATTGTTTATGCACTAAGTGTTGAACCTGTTTTCTAAATATTTGCTAAGTTTGTTCTTAAACCCTAAGACCTGTTCGATTTTCTTCTCTATATGTTCAACTTGACTATGTCTGTATCCCTTTGTTTTTGTCTCTCAACCTAAAGTTTAATTTCTTCTACTGGTCACCTGACCTCTCTTGAGTTCTCATTCTTAGTCGGCTGGAAGCCAAGGCTACCTAGCTTTATCATTGACCTCCCTAGTGTGAGCACTACTCGAGGTCCATTTGAGACTCTTGTGAACTCTAACACACTAGGACTTGGGTCCTTAGTCACTCTCTGAATCTAAAACTACTCATATTCATCCCTTTTCCTCCTATTATCTGCTGTACATCTGAGTTGGTTGATTTAAATGGTGCAACTTGGTGTTATGGTCAAATAAATCGACTTTGGGCTCCTTTATAGATTTTGGGTCATGTGTTGAATATGGCTCCTTATTAGAGGCCTGAGTATGATGTGTGAGAGTTACTGAAGGCCTAGACAATTCAGGGTATTTCATTTGGGCCTTTGTGGGCCTATCGTCACATTTGTGTAACATTTGTATCTTTCTCATTATTGGGCCTGTAATAACTTTTGTATAAACGATTAGGGTATTAGTAAAAATGGGAAACAGGTAGATTTTAATATTTGCATACAAAAACAGGTAGATAATATGCCTATAGGACTTGGTGATTTATTTGCTATATGTATTATTCAATCATTATGTGCACTATAGGAATCATGTCGTTAGGGGAAGCACACACACACACATTGCCTGCTAGCAAATGTGAATAAAAATGCTGCAGTTACGTTACTGCTATAGTTGTAAGAAAACCTGCCTACAGGAACCAATGTTGTTGATTCTTCTTTCAATTCGCATCGTCTATAGAAATTCTGCCTATAAGATTCCAATTATTCTACTTGGCACTGTTCACCTAGAAAATATGCTTATAGGATTAAGATACGACAATAAAATAAGCTCTAATTATTTTGCGTTAGAGATCCTGCATATAGGGAATAATTGTTCTCCATAATTGGTTAAGGCTAAACCACTCAAACACTGTTTGGTGTACGCTACTGTTAGAGAGCATGAATAATTCTGGGACTTCTCCCATCAGATTTTGTTACATTTAACTACATAGATCACCTAAGCACAACACATATAGGACCAATAACTTAAAACTTGTGATTTCAATAATCATCTTCAATATCTTGCATTTGAAACGGCCAGCATGCTTAAATTCAAAGTCACCTAGAAATCATGTCTATAGGACCTAAGGTTCTTAGTTCGAAAAACTCATAATTTGCATATGTGTTTATGTGCATTTGTTGTTTAAGTGTGGAGGTCAATGTGAGCCCCTAACTGCCTTTATATAGAAACTTATTTGTTTTTGTTTGTCACTTAGTTTTCTTTGTTTTTTGAGCAGCCTAGTTAAGGTCTAGAACCATCCAAATAGAGGTCCAAAATCTCCTGGGCCATAGGTATGGGACAGGTAGTGCACGCGTAGGGCACGTCTTAGAATTTAATTAAATGCTTTTAGGTAAACAATCTTAACATAGTAATCGGGTAGCAGGAGATGATAGTATGTGCCCGCTGAATAATATGAGTAACACCCTATACCAAGAGAGTTACGAAATATTATTTATGTTGCACGGGGTGATCCTTTAGGCTAAAAAACATAGGACCCCCCCCCCCCTTTCTTTCTTTCCCTATAGTAGAATTAAAATGGTTGTACCTCTATATTCACGTTAAGATCTTTGTAGTAAAATTCTTATATTTTAGTACTCTCTTTACTTATTTGATCACGCAGCTTAATCCACACAATTTAAGTTCGGCCGGGACCCACATTTGTGTACCTCGAGGAGTGCCTAACACCTTCTCTTTGAGGTAACTTGATCCCTTACCCGACCTTTGGTGATGTTTGGCTATTTAAATCAGATTCATTTGTACAATAGGTGCCCTAACGCACTTCAAAAATCATTAGGTGGAGACTCTCCTCTTTTAATACCCATTTAAAAGAGTTGCCACATGTCGAAGCCTGATTTTTCCAGAAAAAGGGGCACGACAGGTCTAACTCAATCCCTCGATGGCTGACAATTAACCCTAGCAATTTTCCAGCAGGGACTCCGAAGGCACACTTTGCGGGATTCAGTTTCAGATTATACCTTCAAAGCCAATCAAAGAATTTCTTCAAATCTGCTATGTGATCTGTACTCCTTTTGGATTTGATGATGACGTCATCCATGTACACCTCTATTTCTTTATGTATCATGTCGTGGAAGATAGTTGTCATGGCCCTCATGTAGGTGGCTCCAGCATTTTTTAAACGAAACAACATCATTTTGTAGTAGTACATTCCCCATCGTGTGATAAAGGCTGTCTTTTCGGCATCCTCTTTATCCATACAGATCTGGTGATATCCCGCGAAACAATCCACAAAGGATTGGAGTTCGTACTTGGCATAGTTATCGATCAGTATGAGTATATTGGGCAACGGGAAATCATCTTTGGGACTTGCCCTGTTTAAATATCGGTAATCAACAAACACTCTAACTTTCCCATACTTCTTTGGAACCGGCACAATCTTGGCCAACCAAGTCGGATACTCAACCACTTTGAGAACCTTGGCTTGATTTGCTTAATGACTTCCTCTTTAATCTTCAAACTCATATCTGGCTTGAACTTTCTGAGCTTTTTCTTTACTGGTGGACACATGGGATTGGTAGGTTGCTTGTGAGCCACTATGGATGTACTCAAACTAGTCATATCACCGTAGGACCACGCAAAGATATATTCATACTCTTTTAGGAACCGGACATACTCTTCCTTCTCTGACGGTGATAGGTGAATACTTATATGTGTTTCCTTGACTGTTATGGAATTCCCTAGGTTAACTGTCTCAGTTTTATCTAAATTAGGCTTAGGCTTGTTTTCAAAGTTTTCCACTTCTCTGACAATTTCCTCAGGTATTACATCATCTTCCAAATCCTCTGAATCACTATCCTTATGTTGTGTTGTCTCATTGCATGTCACAGTTGTAGGTTCATCGGGATAGGTAATAATAACGCTGTAAAGAAATGTAAAGGATAATAATAAATATGAAAAATAGCAATGCATTAATAAAATCTTGGAAACGTCAACAAGTACGACTCGATGACTCGAGCAATTATTTTAAAACAAAATCTTTCAAAACAAAATGCTAAAAGTGTTTTAAATGCTCAAAACTATTTTAAAAACAATTGATGCTAATTTGCCAGGCTACCCAGGAAATTGACGAGCCCGGGATGTTGCAGGAGTCCAGTTCTTGAGAATGGTTCCTCTTTTCATGGTCTGAATGATAAGGTCTTCCTCCTCCTCCTCAACTATTGCATTGCAATCCATATCTTCTTCATCCAGAAATAACTTCCTCATGTCGACTAAGACTTCATCTTCCTCAGATCCCCACATCACGTATGCTTGTTGGAATGTCTGTTGTAGAGATGGTATAGGTTCTTCTAGTGGATAATAAGGACCACGCCATAGTGGTGACCAATCTTGGTACTCTTGCCAAGTATATTCATACCCAAGCCCGAAAGTTGTACCATGATCTTCGGTCGTACTGGTTTGGTGATCCCCTGGAGGTTTTTGCCGAGACCTTTGCCAGGTTCATACCCTGTCCATAGTAATATGCTTTCTATCTTATTGCTCCACTATTTGTCCTTTTCAATTGCATTAACGCGCTCAATGCGATTGTTTGTCTCTCCACCAGCTTCTTCCTTTTCTCAATGACTGGAACGGTCTGATTGGTGTAGATAGGGTTGATTCTATCCCCATGGATAATCACTTCTTGATAATTCTATTCAAATTTCACAGCCTGATGCAGAGTAGAAGCCATTGCCCTAGCGACATGTATCTATGGTCGTCCCAACAATATATTATAGGTAGTAGATATATCCAGCACTTGGAACTCGACATCGAACCAGGTCGGGCCCATTTGTAGGTTGAGGTTGATTTCTCTGATTGTGGCCCTTTGAGATCCATCGAATGCTTTCACATTCATTCTTTCCATCCATATCTCGTTCAAGCCTTTGCCGAACCTCTTTAGAGTGGTCAATGGACATATATTGAGATTGGATCCTCCGTC
Source organism: Nicotiana knightiana (assembly GCA_005239525.1). Lineage (NCBI taxonomy): Eukaryota > Viridiplantae > Streptophyta > Magnoliopsida > Solanales > Solanaceae > Nicotiana > Nicotiana knightiana. Next base: position 13,611 of record MDKJ01220249.1, read on the forward strand.
TGTTTGGACCCTGGCGACGAACTTGTCCTCAAATTGCACTGTGATGTGCAATGCCCTATTGTGACTTAGTCCTTCTGGTGGCAACTCATCTTCGTGAAAGGTGATTTTGTGGCTTTCCAGTACCTGCCCGACCATGCTGGCCATCTCCCCACTAGTGATGTTGTTTGGTACATAAGCTTCATTCAGCACTTTCATCAAGGTGTTCCTGTGTATTTCAGAGTTTTGTAGCAAAGACAAAATGGATATCTGAGCGGGAGTTTTGTTCAGATGATCAACAACAGAGTACTCATTTGCTTGTACTTTCCTCCAAAGGTCATTGGTACCTGTCTCGACAATAGGTGGTTTGGATGTGGTTTTCTTGCTTGTTCCCCCAAGTTTTCAGGTGTATAGACCCTGCCAGTTCTGCTCATGCCTTGTGTCGTACTTGTCTCCTCCATTTTTGCTTTCCCTTTTCTCCGGGCTTCTGCAACATAGCCTCATGGGATGGAATAGGACTTGCAGGATGGTGTGGGTGTTACCATCACAGTGAAGGGTGCAGTTACCTCGACCTCAGATGGTGCTTGGGTTTGTACCATAACTGGTGTGAGGGTGACCAGAGATGTTTTGGGATCATCCCTTTCCCAAATGAGTCTGATTGACCCTTCAAGGTCCCATTCTTCGTCTATCTCTATTACATTCACTCCCTCACCTCTGTGATCTGGGAGAGGATTGTTGCTCATATTTGGTGCAGTTTCCTTTGCTTGTATGACCTTGTTGTCGATCAATGTTTGAATTTTGGCCTTCAGTATGTGACACTCATCAATTGTATGACCCTTCATGCCCAAATGATAGGCACATGTCTTGTTTGGGTGAGATCCACTGAGAAGAATTCTCCATAGCAACGGCAGGGATGGGAGTGACATAACCAACAGCCTTCAATCTGTCATATAATTAGTTTATGGGCTCTGCGATCGGGGTGCATTGTCTAGGTGGTATGCGGTCGAAGTTTGGTTGTGGTTTTTGGTAGTTTTGGCAGGCTGGTGGAGGTGAATGGTAATATGCGGGCTGAGTGTTATAGGCGTGGTAGCGGGTTGTTGGTATTTGGGGGTGAAGATTGATATGTGGGTGGAGGTGTTTAGTGTGTGAGTGGAGATTTAGGACCTTGGGCGACAGCACCTACTTCCTTTTTTTTTTAGATGCCTCCTGATTGTAATAAGGCTTTATTGGTGGCCTGCAGTGCCTCAAAATTTGTCACCATCCCACTTTTAATCCCTTCTTCTATTCTTTCTCCTATCTTGATGATGTCGGAGAATTTGTGGTTCTGAATAACCATCAACCTTTCATAGTACTATGGGTCTTGAGCTTGGACAAAGAACTTATTCATTTGTTCTTCTTCAAGCACTGGTCTTACCTTTGCAGCCTCAAATCTCCACCAGGTAGCATATTCACAGAAGGTTTCTGTTGGATTCTTTTTGAGATTTTGAATGTAGAAAATATCTGGTGCATTCTCTGTATTGAACCTGAACCTATCCATAAATTCTAATGCCATGCTTACCCAGCTCACCCACTTCTTCAGATTCTGACTGATGTACTAGGACAATGCATCTCCTGTGAGGCTTCACATGAACAGCTTCATGCGAATTTGGTCGTTTCTGCCCACTCCTACAAGCTTGTCATAATATGTCCTCAGATGCACTTTTGGATCACCGATTCCATAGAACATTTCAAATTTGGGAGGTTTGTACCCCTCCGGCAGCTCTACATTTGGCTGAATGCACAAGTCTTCATAATTTAAACCTTCAATGCCTTCACCACCTTCGACATTCTAAACTCTGCCAGAGAGCTTCTTGAGTTGTTCTGCCATATTCTTGATGAGCAGGTCCTTCTCGGCTGACTCGGGTATGTATAGGGTTTTTCGTAGGGTGTGGGGTAAGGTCTCTACATATATCGGGTTGCTTTGGTGGACTCTGGGGATCTGGTCATAAGAGTGACCATTTGTTGAGTTTTGGAGGTCAGGAGTGGGTTGTGGTATATTCTAGGGAGTATGATAAGTGGTAGTCTGCGGGTATTGGGTTGGGTGGTGATGATGTTATTGCGGAGTTGGTACTGGATGAGGAGGTATGGGGTACTGGTGTGGTGCATGAGGGTTTGGCGGCGAGTTTTGGTTTTGTGGGTTTTGTGGTGGTGCTTGGTTCTGGGTGTTTGGATTTTGTTGGTTAATATCAGGGACATTTGGAGTAAGAGATATGTTTTCCAAGTTTCGGATTTGCTTTAGTTCTCCTTGTAGCTCCAAAATATCTTTTCTAGACGTACAACCAGTTCATTCTGTGTCGGGGTGCTCCAACCATCTAAAGTTTTGACATTTTCTGCTATTGACGTTATCCTTTCTAATACCACTAAAATCATCCATTTTTCCTTTGCCTTTGCTTTGGCCTTTAGGATCACTTGGTGGAGGAGGAGGTGGAGGACCTCTGGATCTAGTGTGATATGCTGACGATGCCAGTATTCACGAACCAACCTTGGGGAATAGGAATAATCAAAAAGAAGAAAAAGCAAAAGGTAACCGAGTTAGTAAAGGGTATTGAAAGAATGCTTGCAATATTAACATGCTTTACAAATCATGTAATAAATTCGCGTCCTAATTTGGGGGACCTCGTTGTGCATGAGGTAGACCTAAGTGACACATAGACTTGGAGAAAAATTGATGCCAATAATTGCATCATGTCATTAATGCGAAAATGAATCAAACCCTTACTAAATCGACAATAAAGATAAAGTTACTAATGGCACTTGGCCTTATTACAACCGGGATCTAAAACTAAGCTAGAAAATAGTGAAAAATATCATGTCCTAATCTACTTGGTCCCAAAAGGATCTTCTCCATTCTTAGCTTTTTTGACTCCATCAATCAAGTTCCCCAAGTCGCGCATGTCACACCTCCTTTTTCCCACTACCCCCGAATTAATGAAGGGGTAATAAGGGAGTTTTTCCAATTAAGGTGACTTTATTCTGATTTGGGATTTATTTATTTATTTCAGAGTCGCCACCCGGATTTTTGACGATACTCCGGGACACCGCGTTATTTTAAAAACCCCAAATCGAGGAAATTTTGACTCTGTTTTAATTTGTCTGCGACCGGAAATCCGAGTAAGAAATTCTGTTAACCCGGGAGAAGGTGTTAGGCATTCCCGAGTTCCGTGGTTCTACCACGGTCTCTTAACTATTAATATTTAGCCTAAGTTATCTGATTATTTACGTATTTTTAGCCTATTGTGCATTTAGCCTTTTTAACTTTCAACCGCTTTTAACATTTATGGATTTATCTTGAAACAAGTCACGATGGCGTGCACTTGTCGTTTTTGGACACATCGTAACTGCGCCACATGAAATGCACCCGCAATTACAACATGTGATTTTAATATAGTTTTAAGTAAAGTCGAGGACACGAGTTGCCACACCCGAGTGTAGATTACGTAGTCACGAATATGGTCATGACGGTTAAAAGGCCTGTTTGAGGCGATATTCAACTATAGGGTATTTTTAACTTTATAGATATGTATATAATTCATTTTGATATTTTATGGATTTATATTAGGACAAGTAACGATAGCGTGCACTTGTCGTTTTGGTACAAGTTGCGCGTCACATCACATGAAATGTGCCCGCGATTCGTGACATGTTTATTTTAATCTTCGAAGTTATGGTCAGGCCACATGAAATGCACACCCGATTGTTGGGGTTACGTATCATGACTATGCCACGGGAACCATACCCATAGTCACAATGATTTATTAATCGCTCCTAAAGCAGACTACGATGTTTATGAATTATTTGATTTTTGTAGGTTTGAGATTATTAAAGGTCACACATTATGGAGAAGGAATTGTTGGAGTCAAAACTTGATTCATTCATAGTGACGAAAGAGCTAGGTACAATTAATTCACGTCAAAAATTTAAGATGATTGCCATGCCAAATCAAGTAAATTGTTTAGCATGAAACACACTGCTACATGACACTAATATTTAGCCAAAGTTCAAAATTCACCCATATTCACAAATGATCAACTCATTAAATTCTATGATCACATAAGGAAAATCATAGCAGATTTGTAGCCATTAAATAAGGATTTGGATTATCCCCAAGCTTAAAACGAGACAAATGACTAAAATGATTAATAAAACTTCGTAAACAGAAACTCCACTAACTCCCTAAACAGTCGCAAACTTCGAATAACCAAACGAATCAAAATAGCAATTAACTTTTCAGTCACTGACTAGCATGCTCAAATAGAAATTCGAGTTAAGCCTAAAACATCAGTAATTTTCCTTATTCTTGTGATCGTATCCTGTTGCAGTAATCACCACAATCTACAGCTACAAAGATAACCCATCTATAGTAGGTAACTGATTCTAACTTCACATACAACTCAACCCAAAAAAACAAATAAAAAAAACATATTGATTTTCCAAGTACCATTACAGATCTAAGGATTAAATAGCTAAGCAAACTATCAGTTTCAGCATTATGGACCTCGTTTGAAAGATAAATTTAGACATTTCACCACATTTCAAGTAAAATAAATAACACGTGTTTATGCTGAAGCAGGTTGAAACAGCAAATTCCAATCAACATAGAATAAGAATCTGAATCAAGCATGACTTCATATTAAGCCCAAATCTGAAAAATACAAGCTTAAGGGAGACATACCTAATGGTGTGAAGATTGGATTTAAACCAAATAAGGGCAAAGAACACAACTGGTCGAAGCTCAGCAACATAAATCCGATGGGAAATCAGCAACAAACAACAAATTTGAACCTCTACAGCTTATGAAAATCCAGGGAGGAGAGAAATTGAGTTTTGAAATCAATGCTCTTCAAATCTTTAAAGGTCCCAGATTTCTTCATGTTTTTTCTTAAGCCTCATGATTTTTAGATCTTCGTTTAAATTTCCTAGCCTTTGTTTCAGTTGGCTGGACCTAGGAGCATCACCGGAGACCCATCAAGAAAAGACAACAGAAGGGAGAGGAAAAGGAGCCGCCGGCTACGATGGGCTAGTGACACACCGGCTACGATGGGCTAGTGACACGCCGGCGACTGGTTGTTCAAAATTTGGGTGAGAGTAAGAGGGAGAGAGGTGAACGTTGTTGTTAGGGGAAGGAGACGGCCGTCGCTCAAGGGGTCTAGGGGGTTCTCCTTTTTGTCAGTGTATGAGTAATAAGGAAGAAAGGGAAAAGGGGGAAACGGCGTTGGGTTGATAACTAGGGTTTTTTAGAGGGAGGTTCTTGTTTGTTTTAATAGGTGAGGGAGGCGGGTCGGGCATGCGGGTCGGGTCGGGTAGGCAGGCGGGTTTTGAGTGGGTTTGAGGGAATTGGGCCATGAAAATTGGCCCACTGCGAATTTAGCCTTAACAGCCTTCTCTTCTTTTATGCTTTTTGTAGAATTATCCACTTTAGACTCAAATTTAATTTAAATCTATATTTTGGCTAGCCTATTTATTTATTTTATCTAGTTATAGACTAGTGCAACTAATTGATTAATTAACCTGCGAATGCAATTTTGATTTTTAGAAGATGTAATTGATAATGTAACTAAATCCTAAAAATGAAGTCTAAAATCTAACATGCTAATTAAATCAAGATTCGAACATTTTTCTATGATTTTTATTTTATTTTAAGATTTTAGAATTATTAAACATTCATGGAATGCAACTAAATAAAGAAAAGTTACTAAAAACTATTAAAACTATTTTTGATTATTTTAGGAGTTCCTTGTAGGGAAAAAATTGGGTGTTCACAGCTGCCCCTCTTTGCTCGACAACATGAAGAGTTTTCGGGCAAAGATAAAGTGAGCAACTACAAGAAATTTTTGCCCGTTTGGTAGTTCATTTGGAAGCATTTTGAAAAAAAAGGAAAAAAACTTTTTGACCGAACCTTGCTTCAAGGGTTGCCTACATATCCTTGGCTATAGAGGAATCAGGTCAGTGTAGTTCTGGAAGTTTTGGTAGCTGGGACTACCGGAAAGCTGTGATTTCACTGCTGTTGCTGTTGCTGCTGCTTACTGCTTGCTGAGCTCCTTATTACACCAAAGTCAAAATGAAAGAGACTAAACTAAACTATCAACTACGAGTTACAAGATCCCTATCTATAAGTCTTCTGCAGCTTGATCTTGAGTCTTGGTTGTTTCTTCACGCAGACCCTGATCTGAATCTTGATGCTTGTTAGTCATAGGTGTTGGTTCAATCTTCTTCAACTTTTCATGTCAAGACGGGACACGCACCGCTTGTGACTTCAATCTTGTCTTGAGCGGTCCACATCTTTTCCGTTTTTGTACTTTGTGGTCCAACTCTTTTCTTTTCTTCTTTTCTCTTATTCTGAATCGAGACATCTTTTTTTGGTCATCTCAAATTCATTGTAACCTGCGCAAAATCAAAGCAAACGAACAAAATTGTCTGCCCCAGTTTTCACTAGGAAAATTCCGTGAGTTATTGTAATAAAATCTATGCTACTTTATTATTGAAAGCAATGAAAAGTCGGGAATGGTGCACCCGGAGTTATTGTAGACTAGGGAGTGGATACCATATGCCTAAAGGTAAAATCAACTAGGGAGTGGAGACCCTATGTTGGAAAAAAAATTGACAAGTTATGTTGTCGTCAAGAAATGATCACCAGGTTATGCCGGTGTCTGGGGGAAGGATCAACAGGTTATGCCGTAGTCAAGAAAAAGATCACCAGGTTATGCCGGTGTCTGGGGGAAGGATCAACAGGTTATGCCGTAGTCAAGAAAAAGATCACCAGGTTATGCCGGTGTCCGGGGAGGTCAACAGGTTATGATGTTGCCTGAAAAAGAGATCACTGGGTTATGCTAGTGTATGAAAGTGATCAACAGGTTATGTTGTTGTCAGAAGGATCACCGGGTTATGCCGGCGTCCGAGGAGGTCAACAGGTTATGTTGTTGCCTGAAAGAGATCACTGGGTTATGCCAGCGTCTGGAAGATGATCAACAGGTTATGTTGTTGTCAGGAAGATCACCGGGTTATGCCGGTGTCCGGGGAGGTCAACAGGTTATGCTGTTGCCTGAAAAAGAGATCACTGGGTTATGCCAGTGTCTGAAAGTGATCAACAGGTTATGTTGTTGTCAGAAGGATCACCGGGTTATGCCGGTGTCTGGGGAGGTCAACAGGTTATGTTGTTTTCTGAAAAAGAGATCATTGGGTTATGCCAGTGTTTGAAAGTGATCAACAGGTTATGCTGTTGTCAGAAGGATCACCGGGTTATGCCGGTGTCTGGTTGGGTGCGGGACCCTATGTTGGCATCAACCGAGGACTGGGATATCCTGGGTTGGAAATGTTTGTCCAAGGGTTGAAGATCCCATGCTACTTTTAGGGTCGCATCACATTCAACTTCATTTCTTCTTTCTTTCTTTTTTCTTTTTTTTTTTTTTTTTTTTTTTTATATACGTGGAAAAAGATTTTTGGAGGAAACTTCCCTTTATTTGGAGTCAATTCTACAGAGTTCCTTCTAGCTCTTGCGTGATTCCTTTTTATTGCATCTGTCTTTTGCAAGGTTGCTTTTGCGCCTGTTTCCTATTTCAAGCAAAGAATAATTTGTTAGTTTGAAACGGTGGTCGGTTTTGCGGCCTTGATTTTCAACTGCTTGATCTCATTTCTTTTGATGAAGATCTCAACCACTTGCTTGCTTGTTTGCTTGCTGGGCATTGGGTTTCATCTCTAATCCCGGGGGCCTTGGCTTTCCAGATTTCCCCATAGTGATCGGTCACGTGGGACCCAACATTTTATTTTGCCTTTGTAGGCTTTTCACTTGCTTTTTCTTTTGGATTTTTGGAGTATTTGGGAGGAGTTTTGGCCCCTCAAATTCTACTGCGACGGTTAGTCGTGTGGGACTTAACCTTTTCAACTTTATTTCGCCTTCATTGGCTTTTCATTTCTGACTTCTCTTCCAACTGTAACTTTAGGTCATTTGGAATATTTCGGCTTTTCAAACCTTGCCAAGATGGTTAGCCACACGGGGCTCAACCTTTCAACTTCAATTGCCTATATAGGCACTTCAATTCGATTTCCTCCTTTCACGGCTTTGAGTTTGAAGTATCGACCGCTTCGGCCGGTTGGGGTCGACTCGACGCTCCTGACGAGGCTGGGTGCCTTTTGCATATTAGCCCGCGTCAAATGAGAGCCCTGTAAATCTGTCTTGCCATCATTTCTCTGCCTTAGTTTCGGGACAGAGTTAGACCGAAAGGGATTCAAAAGAAAAATCAACGAC
>ML381701.1:0-19223 GCA_005239525.1 Nicotiana knightiana
TAATGTGATGTTTTTGGGTCTATTTATATGTTTAGAATGAACCCTAAATGTCTCAAAGACTTCTATTCTAACTTGGAAACACTTAAAACCCGTCAAAACTCGGTTTCTAGCTGTCCCGGGACCCAGGCGTTTCAGCCCTAAAGCCTGGGTAAAGCCAGGCAGGGCCTGGCGTTACAGCCCTAAGGCCTGGGTAACGCCTGGACCCCCCAGGCGTTATGGGTCTAACGCCTGGGTAACGCCAGGCTGCCCCAGGCTGTTTGGCTTGGCGCCCGGCTATCCCCCGGGTGTCCCCTCTCGCGTATTCTTCGACGTATTTGCATCCGTTTAGCCCCGTTTCCAATTCCAATTCACCTACATATAAAATAAACCTTATTAGGCACATACGACGTGTATTTTATCATTAAAGCTCATAAAATGCGAGGGATATAATGCTTAAAATCACGAATTCTAGCCACACATCAGGGTTATTTACCTAAAATTGACCATAGTCAACTCAAATCATTGTAAAGCTAAAACTCAGGTTTTCTTCAGCTTTTCATAAAACTGTTCGAAAAAAGACACGGACATAAATCGACAAATACTAAACGGATCTAATCGAGGTCTCAAAAAATGGAAATAAGGGCTAGAACTCAAAATGACTTATCGGGTCATCACATTCTCCACCTCCAAAACAAACATATGTCCTCGAACGGAAATAGAAAGGTACCTGGACTGGTGAAAAGGTGTGGGTATCTACTGTGCATATCGGACTTGGACTCCCTCATAGCTACATCGATCGACTAACCTCCCCACAACACTTTAACAGAAGGATGAATCTTAGACCTCAACTTTCGGACCTACCGTGCTAGAATGGCCACCAGCTCCTGCTCGTAAGTCAAATCCTTGTACAATTGAACTGAGCTGAAATCTAATACATGGGACGGACCATCGTGATAGTTCCGGAGCATGGAAACATGGAACGCCGGGTCAACTGCTGATAAGCTAGGTGGCAATGCAAGCGTGTAGGCCACCTCACCAACTCTCTCAAGGATCTCAAAGGATCCGATATACCTAGGCTCAACTTGCCCCTCTTCCCGAACCTCATCACACCCTTTATGGGTGAAATCTGAGCAAAACCCAATCTCCAACCATGAATGCAACATCAAGAACTCTTTGATCGGCATAACTCTTTTGTCTAGAGTGTGTTGTACAAAGTCGATCCTGAATTATCTTGACCTTTTCCAAGGCATCCTGAACCAAATCAGTACGCAACAATCAAGCTTCTCCCGGCTCAAACCAACCAACTGGAAAATGACATTGCCTTCCATATAAGGCCTCATAAGGAATCATCTGAATACTTGATTGATAGCTATTGTTGTAGGCAAACTCCTCAAGTGGCAAAAAATGATCCCAAGAACCCCCGAAATCTATAACACAGGTGTGAAGCATATCCTCCAATATCTGAATGGTGCACTCGGACTGTCTGTCCGTCTGGGGGTAAAATGGTGTACTCAACTCAACCCGTGTGCCTAACTTGCATTGTACGACCCTCCAGAAGTGCGATGTGAACTGCGTGCCCCGATAAAAAAATAGACACTGGCACACCGAGAAGACGAATAATCTCGCAGATATTTATATCAGCCAGCCGCTTTGAAGAATAAGTAGATGCCACCGGAATGAAGTGTGCCGACTTGGTCAACTTATCCACAATGACCCATGCTGCGTCAAATTTCTTCAAAGTCCGTGGGAGCCTGAAAACGAAGTCTATGGTAATACGCTCCCACTTCCACTCGGAAATCTCAAGTCTCTGAAGTAAACCGCCAGGCCTCTAATGCTCGTACTTCACCTTCTGGAAATTCAAACACCAAGCTAGATAAACTATATATTTCTTCATTCTTCTCCAGTAATAATGTTGCCTCTAATCATGATACATATTGGCGGCACCGGGATGAATGAAATACCGCAAACTGTGCACCTCCTCAAGAATTAACTCACAAAGCCCATCCACATTGGGTACACAAATATGACCCTGCATCTGCAACACCCCATCATCTCCAATAGAAACCTGCTTGGCATCACCGTGTCCTTATGGACAAGCAAATGGGGGTCGTCATATTGATGCTTTTTGATGCGCTCATACAAAGAGAACCGAGAGACCGTGCAAGCAAGAACCTGACTAGGCTCTGAAACATCTAACCTCACAAATTTATTGGCCAAGGCCAGAACATATTATGCTAGAAGTCTCTCACCAACTGGAATAATGCAAGGCTACCCATACTCGTAGCCTTTCTACTCAAGGCATCGGCCAACATATTGGCCTTCCCGGGAGATGATACAAAATGGTGATATCATAGTCTTTCAATAGATCTAACCACCTATCTTGTCTCAAGTTGAGATCCTTTTTCTTAAACAAGTACTGTAGACTCTGATAATCTGTGAATACCTCACATGACAAGCCATAGAGGTAATGCCTCCAAGTCTTCAATGCATGAATAATAGCTGCCAACTCTAAGTTATGAACATGGTAATTCTTCTCATGAACCTTCAATTGTCGAGACAAGTATGCAATCACCCTATGATCTAGCATTAATACTTCCCCAAGCCCAATGCACGATGCATCACAATACACAATGTAGGATCCTAAAACCTGTGGGCAACACCAACATTAGGGTTGTAGTCAAAGCAATTTTGATCTTTTGAAAGCTCAACTCACACTCATTGGAACACCTAAATGGGGCACATTTATGGGTCAAGTGAATAGGGATGCAATGGAAACCCCTCCATACGGCAATCATGATCCGCCAAACTAGGAAGCTCCAAAATCCCTGTAGCTGAAGTAGGTCTAGGCCAATTTTGAACTGACTCAATCTTCTTAGGATCCACTTTAATGACCTCGGAAGATACAACATGCCCCAAATAGGCAACCTAGTCCAATCAAAATCACACTTTGAAAACTTAGCAACTAACTATCTCCTAGATTCTGAAATACAATCCGAAGATGCTGCTCATGCTCCTCCGATTGCGGGAGTAGATCAAAATGTCATCAATGAAGACAATCACAAAAGAATTCAAATAGGGCTTAAATACCCGATTCATCAAATCCATAAATATTTTTGGGGCATTTTTCAAACCAAATGACATTAGTAGGAACTCATAATGCCCATACCAAGTCCGAAAAGCTATCTTAGGGACATCTGATGCCCTAATCTTAAATTGATGGTAGCCAGATCTCAAATTAATCTTCAAAAACACTTTGGAACCCTGAAGCTGATCAAATAAGTCATCAAGCATCGGCAACGGATGCTTTTTCTTGATAGTGACTTTGTTCAACTTCCAATAATCTATATACATCCTTATTGAACCACCCTTCATCTTCATGAACAACACTAGTTTAACGACCCGACTGGTCGTTTTGACAATTTGAGGTCATGAGTAACTCCGTATGAGGTGTTACGACTTGCAAGTGTGGTCAAGTTTGGGTTTCGGGTAAATCGGGATAAATTTGGAAGAATGATTCTTGTTTTTGAAACTTAAGCGGTAAGAGTTGTCTTACATGCAAAAAAGTTGTCTTACTTTTGCAATTTCATAAGTTGGATTAGCTCCATTATGTCATTTAGGACTTACATGCAAAATTGGAGGTTATTCCGGATTGATTTGATTATTTTGGCACGAGTTTTGGAAGTTAGAAGATTTAAAAGTTCATAAGTTCGATTTGAGTTTTGATTTGTAGTTTAGACGTTGTTTGATGTGATTTGAGGTCTCGAGTAGGTTCGTGTTATGATACGAGACTCGTTGGTATATTCAGATCGGGTCCCGACTGACTCGGATGTGTTTCAGTCAGGTTTCGGATCGCTTGGAGCATGTTGGTTAAGGTTGGTTTTGGGCAGAGGTCTGGTGTGGCCGCACATGCGGACAACTAGGTGCAGGTGCAGAGACGAAGGCATATAAGCGAGATGGATAGGAGCTGAGTTATTGCGCATCTATGATGTTTTTCCCGCAGATGCGGCCTCTCAGGTGCGAGTAAATGTACAATGGTGTGGACCTCTTATTGTCTTGTGACCTCTTAACTGTTGAGTCCTTTCCATGACTCCGTGCTTATATGCTACTTGTCTTAATTGTTGTAATTGCACATCTTAGTTCTCATGTGCTTCACTTGTCCTATTGCTTTTGTAATATTTGTTGCGTTCCTTGATTTTTACGTGATTCCTTCATTGTCGTGTACATGTACTTTATGATTGTAGAAATTCTTATAAATTGGGTATTGGATAGTTGATGTTAACTTGAATTGCTTGTAGATCGGGTTGCATGCAGCAACAAGTGGAATAAGAGAGAATTAATATTGATACGGTGGGATCGGATTGCGCGCTGCAATAGGTGAAATAAGGGGGATTGATATGGTAAAATAAGGGAGGATTATAATATTGACTCTGATTATATGGATCGGCCTAGGGTTTGCAACATATATTTACTTATTATTAATGGTATTTACATGGTGGAGTAAGGGAGGATCGTGTTTTTATGGTGGAATCGGATTACGCTCCGCAATAGTTTATGTGTTTATTATTCCTTGTTGTATTGTGTTGGCTTCAGTTCTTTCGTACGAGATTTTGAGGGTTGGTATTTCTGGTTTTCACTGGTTTTCGAGGAATGAGTTGTTTTTATTAGTTTACTGCTTTTCCGGCATTTATTATTTTCTGTTCCTATTACTATTATTTTGATGAACTACTTTTTACTATGAATTACTATGTTGATTCATTATCTCATACCTTATTGAGTTGTTAGTAACACAACGGTTTTAAATAAAAAAATTAATAACATACTTACCTTATGTGACACTCATGTTAGAACTCGTCGTAGCATCCGCTATTTTACTATTCTTAATAGTCGTCATATTTCACTTTAATCGACTTAATCTCCTTACCCTATCTGATGTTTCTACTTTATTTAAAAAGGAGTTGCTATTATGTTTTAATTTATTAAATTCTATATTCAAATTAGTGACTTATGCGATGCCTTATTTTATTTGAAAATATTATTTTCTTCACCCAAATATTTTCCAAAATAAACTCATTTTATCAATAATCCTATTTGGTTCAGAAACTGTAATTTTACTTTATGTATATGAATAGATCCCTCAAATTATTAGCAATTGACACAAATATGTACTTGGTAGCACGTAGATTGTGATGTGTGAAAGTGATACGGAAAATGTGGGCCAACGTGCATGTGTGTAACGTTTGGAAGTTGTGATTTATGATATGAGATTACGAGAAGTGGGATTGTTGAAATTTGTGTATTAGGAATGATTTGATCGGTTGAGTTGTCATCATTTTCCCTACTTGAACTCATTCATAAGTCGTCCGTACCCTGACTATGTTGTTGCTTAATTACTTGGTTGTTTCTCATTGCCATTCGTGTTCTCCTTATCTTCACTGTTGATTGTAATTTGAATTCTTTCTCCTACTGGCCTTACATTCATATTCTTTCCTTGTATGTCATATCCTGCACAAAGTTACATGTTCAATAGGTGTCTCGACCTGGCCTCGTCACTACTCTTCCGAGGTTAGGCTTGATACTTACTAGGTACCACTGTGGTGTACTCATGCTATGCTTCTGCAACTTTTTGTGCATATACAGGTACTTCAAATTGAGTTGGTTTTGAGACTTATGTGTGTGCGGCGGGAGACTTCAAGGTATACCTACTGGAAGTTCGCAGGCTCCGAAGTCACCTTCTGTTGTATTTTATTTCCATTGTTTCCTATTACTTTGGGACAATCATGTATTGTTATTTCTAGTGACTCTTAGAAAAACTTATGACTTGTACTATTGGTTTTGGGGTTATGTAACTGTTGTTGGTTCTTCTATGTTATTACAGATATTATTTAAGGTATTGCGGTTAAGTTAGATAAATCCCATTAATTATCAGCATGTTTGAGGCTTACCTAGTCCTGAAGAGTAGGTACCATCATGACATTCTAAGGTGGGAAATTGGGGTCGTGACAAAGTTGGTATCACAGCTCGATGTTCATGTGTGCTACGAGTCATAAGTAAGTTTAGTAGAGTATTGTGGACCGGTATGGAGTCATCTGTACTTATCTTCAATAGGCTACAGATATATTAGGAAATTCCACTTCTTTTATTCTTTATCGTGCGGTATCGATTCATCTTAAAGCATATATCTTATATTTTTTGCATCCATTCGTGTGTTATATTGAGCACTCGGTATGAGCTATGCGCCTACGGTTCGTGATGCTCAACCACTGTCTCAACGTGTCATCCAGAATGAGGATGTAGATGTATTGAGAGGTCATTCCGTTTTTCACGTGGGGGTGCAATGGGTTCTAGCATCTGGTAGATAAGTACGAGCTTGGGAAGGTTGAATTGGTTTCCTAGTCACCGCGATCGTGGTAAGGTCACGAGGTGGAGGTTGGTTTGAGGATAGTTGGTGATATTCGAGACTATGTGGTTCGTATGGGATTTCTACTCAGTGAAAGGTTCATACTAGCATTCAAGGCAGTGGAGGAAGCGAGTTCGACTATCATGAGGGAGGACATGCGTTTAGCAGATGACTTGAGGTATCTTATGATTGGTGTTGTGCGAGCGATGAAGGTTAGTAATCTGGTTCATCGGATGTTATGTCTCATCGCTTCTCTCCAATTGGGGGAGTCCACTATTGCCGAGCAGATTGTAAGGGTAGGTGTTACATCAGTTTTGGCCTGAGGTGTATGTATATAGTATTGAAAGGTTCCCTTGAGATTTGTATATGATTAAGATCTAAGATTTGCACGGGATAGTGTTGGGACTTGTGGTATCTCTACGTCATTAATGAATCTACATTTCAGTATTAGAGGGGTCAGAGAAACTACTTCAGATTCACAGAAGGTCTCTTCAGCGAGGGCATCTCAACTGCGACATTATGGGGTGCTTCGGAGGAAATATGGTGGCTTATGAGTTTCGGGGCGGGTTGCCTCATAGGCGGACTATTTCTTATTTGCAGATTGTGAAGAAATATTGAGAATGGGATAACTGATGGCATAAATTATCGATAGGTTGCTATGGACTTTTAAAGGATATTTACTTGTTCGAGAATGATCAAAATTGGTTTGGGGGCTATTTGAAAGCCTAAAGAGAATTTGTGTATTTGTATTCTATATCGGATCAGGCTGGGTACTCTTGTGAAGTTGATATCATGGTCATTTTACCGGGCTGAATGGATGTTTTTATGCCTCTGGCCTATGCTATGTGTTCCTCTCTTATGCTATGATGGGTTGCGATGTTGTATGATTATTTTCACGCATGTTGTAATCTCGTCCAGGCCTTGTAGCGATATGGGAAGGATGGCCCTCGTGATGTTGTTATGCGTTGCACCTTAGTTGTGCTTGATTTTCCTCCATGTTGTATTTTTATTCATTTTCCCACAATTATATTTACGCACTTTATCGTGCTTGATATCGGCATTCATGTGATAAGTGAAACCGAGCACTTTGGCTCGATGGTTATTCCTATGTGGATTGATATTTGGGATCGAACTACATGTCGCAGTGTTATGTGGGATACCCTTTCCTTGTGTTTATTTGGTATTTTCTTTTCCCTCTGTGGGATGAGTTAATGAAACAATTTTTGTTGTTATATCTGTTGTACTTGCTAGATAGTCGTCGTACCTTGCTTTCCTTCTATTTTTGCTACCTATCTGAGTTATTGCTGGTTTTGTGTACGGAACGTGTTGGGAGAGAATCTGTGTGGTTCCATGATGAGTTGTCTGTTGGACTGCTTGTATTGGCTGGGATGAGGTTTCTAGACCTAATATTTGCACTACCATATCAAAATGTGGAGTGTTTGAAGGGATGATGCCATTTTCGCTCAGAATTGGCAAATGGCCCTTGAGGGACGAGAGAGCTTCTTGGGTTGTTGATTTCATGGGTGGTTACGAGTTTATGCATGTTTATTTTAACATGGGCAGCATTGCAGAGGTCCGTGACAAGGTTTTATTTGATATAAAGTGTATTACTGATACACATAGACAACTATGGTGGTCGGAAGTTATCGTCGCGGGCATCGGAGTTGTGTGGAACATCATGTGATTGTGCCCTGGGTTAGGATTATGGCTCGATTTAGCTTCTTCAGGCTTATAAATTGTTTTGATGCAATATTCGGGTTCTATGATGAGTTTCAGATGTTGAGGATAGGGTTTTGTCCTCAAGTTATGGACTAAGGATGACGTGAGATCTTCAGTTAAGTTGCGTTGTCAGGCCTACATGTAATTAAGTGATGTGTAACCACCCCGAGATGTATGTATGGTGAGCTCATGCATTGATTTGATAGCTTTGGAATGACTCCTGGCACGTTCGAGGACGAACGTATTTTTAAGTGGGGGAGAATGTAACGACCAGGCTGGTCGTTTCGAGGAATTTCGTCCGGTTCAGCAATTTGAGGTCATGAGTAGCTCCGTATGAGGTGTTACGACTTGCGTGTGTGTGTGAGTTCGTGGTTCGGACAAATTGTTATCAATTTTGAAAGAAGGATTCTTATTTTTGAAACATAAGCGATAAAAGTTGACCAAAGTTTGACTTTTGGGTAGACGACCCTGAAATGGTATTTCGATGATTCCAATAGTTTTGTATGGTTATTTTGGACTTAGACGTATGTTCGGATTTGGATTTGGAAGTCTGTAGGCTGATTTGATGCATTTTGGCGAAAATTGAAAATTTGAAGGTTTGAAATATTCATAAGTTTGACCGAGATTTGACGTTGGTGATATCGAGCTCAAATTTCGATTCCGAAAGTTGGATTAGCTATGTTATGTCATTTGGGACTTACATGCAAAATTTGAGGTTATTCCAAATCTATTTGATAAGTTTCGGCACGAGTTTTGGAAGTTGGAAAATTTGAAAGTTCATAAGTTTTATTCGAGGTGCGATTCGTAGTTTCGCCGTTGTTTGATATGATTTGAGGCCTCGAGTAGGTCTGCATTATGTTACGGGACTTGTTGGTATTTTCTGACGGGGTCCCCAGTGGCTTGGATGGGTTTCAGGCGGGTTTCAGATCGTTTGGAGCATGTTGGTGAAGGTTGGTTTTTGGCAGAGTTCTGGTGTGGCCGCACAGGTGCGATGGTCGCGGGTGCGGAGAAGAAAGCATTGAAGCAAGAAGGCTAGGAGCTGAGGTTTTGCGCATCTAGGCCATTTTTATGGCAGATGCAGCCTCGCAGGTGCGAGTAAATGATGCAGGTGTGGACGTGAGCTAGGGTGGCAAGTCATCGCAAGTGCACTTCTGGGCTCGCAGAAGCGACACCGTAGGTGCGATGATTCCCTCGCAGGTGGGCAATCTAGGCAGGAAAGTGAAGGCCGTAAATGTGATACATTTCTCGCAAAAGCAAGATCGCAAGTGCTTAAATATGGTTCGCAAATGCGGAAGAGCCTGGCATAAGGTTACATTTCAGGGGTTTGGGGATTGTATCATTTTTTGGAGTTTTAGGCCTCGATTTTGGAGGTGTTCTTCACGAGTTTGAATTGGGTAAGTCTTCTCCACTCGAAATTGATATATTTGATGATTCCATGATTATTTTCATCATTAATTAGTGAATTGAGTGGAAAAAATTGGAAAATTTGTAAAATCTTTAAAAAATAAAAAAATGAAGATTTGAAGGACGATTCGATATCGGAATTAGATAATTTTGGTATAGTTGGATTCGTATCGGAATGGGTGTTCAAATTTTGTGAATTTTTGTCGGGTTCCGAGGTGCTGTCCGAGGGTTGGCTTTTTAGTCTTAGTTGAAAAATCAAAGTTTTATTACTCGGAATTTGTTTCCTATGAGTTTTAATATCGTTATGAAATAACTTTGGCTAGATTTGAGCCGTCAAGAGGTTGTTTCAAGTGAGAAGATCATTTTAGAGTATCGGTTTATCTTCTTCGAGGTAAGTATCTTGTCTAACTTTGTATCGGGGAAACTACCCCTAAGGATTTTAGTTGATTGTGTTATGTGAAAGTTGTGTACGCAAGGTGACGAGTGGGTACACGGGCTATATGTGGTAATTGTCCAGTTTAGGTTATCTAGACTCTTTCCATGCCTTTAAGTGAATTGTCATGACATGTTATGACTCTCATTGATAATTTGCTCTTACGCACTTTATTTGACGTTTTTAGAACTTGCTCTTCCTCTTGTTATTTTGCACTTATATGTTTTAGTTGAGGTTGTTGCGTTCCTTATTGTCTTGTGACCTCTTAACTGTTTAGTCCTTTCCATGACTCCGTGTTTATATGCTACTTGTTGTAATTGCACACCTTAGTTGTCACGTGCTTCACTTGTCCTGTTGCTTTTGTAATATTTGTTGTGTTCCTTGATTTTTACTTGATTCCTTCATTGTTGTGTACTCATATTTTATGATTGTAGAAATTCTTGTAAATTGAGTATTGGATTTTTGATGTTAATTTGAATTGCTTGTGGATCGGGTTGCACGTCGAAACAGGTGAAATAAGGGAGAATTTATATTGATACGATGGGATCGGGTTGCGCGCCAAAATAGGTGAAATAAGGAAGGATTGTTATGGTGAAATAAGACAGAATTATAATATTGACTCTGATTATATGGTTGGATTGGGTTGCGTGCCCCAACATATATTTACTTAGTATTATTGATATTTACCTGATGGAATAAGGGAGGATCGTGTTTGTACGGTGGGATCGGGTTGCGCGTCGCAACAGTTTATGTATTTTGTATTCCTTCTTGTATTGTGTTGGCTTCAGTTATTTCGTACGAGATTGTGAGAGTTGGTATTTCTGCTTTTCATTGGTTTTCGAGGATTAAGTTGTTTTCATTAGTTTACTACTTTCCCGGCATTTACTGTTTTCCTTTCATATTACTATTATTTTGGGGAACTGCTTTTTAAGATGAATTTACTACACTGAGTCAGTATCTCATACCCTATTGAGTTGTTAGTAACATAAGAGTTTTAAATAAGAGAATTAATAACATGCTTACCTTATGTGACTCTCAAGTTAGAACTCGTCCTAGCATCCAGTATTTTACTATTCTTATTTCACTTTAATCGACTTAATCTCCTTAACCTTTCTGATGTATCTACTTTATTTAAAAAGGAGTTGCTATTATGTTTTAATTTATTAAATTCTATATTCAAATAAGTGGATTATACGATGCTTTATTTTATTTGAAAATGTTATTTTCTTCACCCAAATGTTTTCCAAAATAAACTTATTTTTTCAATGATTTCCTGTTTGGTTCAAAAACTGAAATTTTAATTTATGTACATGAATAGATCCCTCGAATAATTAGAAATTGACACAGAAACTATGTAGTTGGTAGCACGTGGATTGTGTCGTGCGAAAGTGATACGGAAAATGTGGGCACAAGGTGCCATGTGTGTAACATTTGGAAGTTGTGATTTATGATCTGAGATTATGAGAAGTGGAATTGTTGAAATTTGTGTATTAGGAATGATTTGATTGGTTGGGTTGTCATCGTTTTCCCTAATTGAACACATCCATACTTCGTCTGTACCCCGGCTATGTTGTTGCTTAATTACTTGGTTATTCCTCCTTGCCATTCTTGTTCCCATTATCTTCACTATTGATTGTAATTTGAATTCTTCCTGCTATTGGACTTACATTGATATTCTTTTCTTGTTAGATTTATGTCATATCTTGCATAGGGTTACATGTCCGGTAGGTATCTCGACCTGGCTTCATCACTATTTGACTGAGGTTAGGCTTGATACTTACTGGGTACCATAGTGGTGTACTCATGCTACGCTTCTCCTTTTTTTTGTGCAGATCCAGGTACTTCCGATCAAGTTGGTTTTGAGACTTATGCATGTGCGAATGGAGACTTCAAGGTAAACCCGTTGGACGTTCACAGGCTCAAAAATCACCTTTTGTTGTATTTTATTCCCATTGTTTGCTATTAGTCCAGGACAGTGATGTATTGTTATTTTTAGTGACTCTTAGAAAAGCTTATGACTTGTACTTTTGGTTTTGGGGTTATGTAACTGTTGTTTGTTCCGCTGTGTTATTACAGATATTATTTAAGTTATTGCAGTTAAGTTAGTTAAATCCCATTAATAATCAGCATGTATTAGGATTACCTAGTCCTGAAGACTAGGTGCCAACACGACATCCTAAGGTGAAAAATCGGGGTCGTAAAAACTGGCGCACACCAGGGTGAGACACTAGGTCTAATGAATCTCTTATCATGCAAATCCTGCAAATGCTCCTTCAACTCAGGCGAGTCTATACGATAGGTGGAATATAAATGGGCTAATTGCCTGGAGCCAAGTCAATACAGAAGTCGATATCTCTATCGTGTGGCATCCCCGGCAGATCTGTAGGAAACACCTCTAGAAACTCATGTACAATTGGTACTGAATCCATGGAAGGAACCTCTATCACGAATACATGCCAAATATGCTAGATATTCCTTCTCAAGTATATGCCGAGCCTTCACATAAGAAATAAACTTGCTCGTAGAATGGCTAGGAGTCTCCTTCCATTCTAATCAGGGCAACCCAGGATGGCTAAGGTCGCCGTCTTGGCGTGACAGTCCAATATAGAGTGATTAGATGATAGCCAATCCATGCCAAAAATAACATCAAAGTACACTATATCCAAAAGTAGGAGCTCTACACTAGTCTCAAGGCTCCTGATAGAAACCACACACGAGCAAAAAACACAATCTACAATAATAGAATCTCCCTCAAGCATGGACACATATACAGGAGCACTCAAAGACTTACAAAGCATAACCAGATATGAAGCAAAATAAGATGACACGTAGGAATAAGTAGAGCATGGATCAAATAGAACTAAAACATCTCTATTGCCAACTGGAACAATATCTATGATGATAGCGTCAGATGACTCGGGCTCAAGTGTAGTTGCGAATGCAAAAAATAGGGATGGGTCACACTACTCTAACCTCCGCCTCTCGGACGGCCTCTAGCTGGCTGGCCTCCACCTCTAATGGTATGACATCCACCTCTAATGGCCTAATCTTCACCTCTGGCAGCCTGACCCCCCCCCCCTGCCTCTAGCTGGCTGGCCTCCACCTCTAAAGGTATGACATCCACCTCTAATGGCCTAATCTTCCCCTCTGGCAGCCTGACCCCCCCCCCCTGCCTCTAGCTGGCTGAGTGGGCGGTGAAGCAACCGGTACCAGAACCATGGCACGAGAACTTTTCTATGGCATTTCACCATGTGAGCTAGGGCAAAATCTGGAAAGGTGCCTCGGATTTCCACAAGTATAAAAAGTCATTGGTTGTTGTGACTACTGACCCTGGAACTGACCTTGTAAACTTGGATAACCACCCTGATAACTCTGGATCAGAGGTGCACAAATAGGATCTGATGGTGCATTGTAGGCTAGCTGCTCAGGATGAGATACATAAGGACCACAACTGTCTGAAGCACTGTGGGATGCCTGAAATGGCCTAGGAGGACGGCCCTTACCAAAAGTACCCCTTCCTGCAGATGAGGCACCAGTGAAACCACCAAAATGATGAGGCCTCTTATCAGATACCGTCCCCCCTCTTCTGACCACAAACCATCTCGATCCATTTA
This sequence comes from Nicotiana knightiana, assembly GCA_005239525.1. Taxonomy (NCBI): domain Eukaryota; kingdom Viridiplantae; phylum Streptophyta; class Magnoliopsida; order Solanales; family Solanaceae; genus Nicotiana; species Nicotiana knightiana. The sequence continues at coordinate 13,547 of ML381701.1, forward strand.
GCAATCTCTACGGCCCTCTGAAAAGAAATATCATCTTTGGTCTCCTTAGCCATTTGTAGCCTAATATTGAAAGTAAGTCGATCAACGAATCTCCTCACTCTCTCCCTCTTAGTAGGGAGTAAGATAACTACATGTCAAGTTAGGTCCACAAATCGGGTCTCATATTGGGTACCAGTCATGCTATTATGCTGAAGGCGCTCAAACTACCTATGGTAATCCTCTCTTAGAGTGAAAGAAATAAACTTCTCCAGAAATAGTTGCGAAAACTAATCCCATGTAAGTGCAGGTGAACCAGTTGGTCTGGTCATCATATAATCTCGCCACCATCTCTTTCCAGAACCGGTCATCTAGAACATTGCAAAGTCGACCCCATTAGTCTTAACAGTACCCATGTTGCGCAACACCTCGTGGCAATGATCTAAGTAATCATATGGGTCCTTCGAAGGTGCAATACTAAAGTGAATAGGGAAGAGCTTTATAAACTTGTCCAATCTCATCAATCCCTCAGAAGACATCGTAGGCCTCTCCCCGATCTGTGCAGCAACAACCAGCTGAACTACCCCAACTAACTGGACTACTGGAGTCTGATATATAGAGTCGTCTACTCCGGAGTGTGAGAAGCGGAAGTCTTTGCTCGTCCTCCATCCTGAGAGATGGCTGGTGACGTTGAAATGCACAGGTCTGGGTCACACTCTCCATAAGTCCCACTAAACGGACTAGAGCCTCCTAAAGCACGGGAGTAGCTATAAATCCCTCAAGGACCTGAGTGGGTCCGACTGGTGCAGTCTGAGCTGGGATCTCCTCCTGATGATCAATTTGAGGCTCCACTGTGGGTGCTGCTACTTGAGCTCTAGGTTGAGCTCTGCCTCTGCCTCGACCTCTAGCTCGACCTCAGTCACGGCCTCTACCTCTGGTAGAGGCTGCAATAGGGCGCTTCGGCTCCTGTGTAGCTATAGATGTTGCACGTGTTCTGACCATCTACGAGAGAAATAAATGTTGAATCTAACACATTTCTAGTATAAACCACGTAATAATATCTACTCCCAGAAATCCAGAGTCACGAGTACACGAGCAACTAGAATTCTACAAACATAGTCAGAAATAAATAAAACTGTTTGAAAAATATAAACGGTGAAAGTAGTAAATGGAAGGGGACTTCAAGGTCTGCGTGTCACGACCCAAAATCCACTATAGGTCATGATGACGCCTAACGCTGCCGTCAGGTAAGCCAACGGTGATTAATCAACTCAATTACTCACTTTATTAGTTTTTAGATCATAATTTCCATTAATTAAATAATGTGAAATGGAATTTACAGGGTAAAAATAATAATTTCGTGAACTACCACTCCAAACATCCAGTAAGAACCCCCAAAACCTAGTGTCACAAGTGCATGAGAATCTATTAAAGAGTATAATCATAACACGACATCAGTCTGAAATACAAGCTAGACAAGAAATTTAAATAACTCTGATGGAGACTCTACATGTTGTGGATCGTAGAAAGGAACTGCAGCTCATCTAAAGTCCCCGAAATAGTCGCGCCTCTACACCCAGGCGACCACCAGAAGTACACAATAAGTGCAACAAGTGCAATATGAGTACATAGATCAACGCGTACCTAGTAAGTATCTAGCCTAACCCCAGAGAAATAGTGACGAGGGGCCGAGATCAACACTTACTAGTGGTCGAACAAGACAGATACAGTAAGAAGTAAAAAGATTGGGGCAGAGTAAATAAACAAAATAAGCTAGTATAAATACGTGGTACAAGCCTCCTCTTAACAATAAATTCAACTCGCGATTAGCAGTTACCTCTTACACCAAAATATATATATATATATATATATTGGTGTAAGAGGTAACTGCTAATCGCGAGTTGAATTTATTGTTAAGAGGAGGCTTGTACCACGTATTTATACTAGCTTATTTTGTTTATTTACTCTGCCCCAATCTTTTTACTTCTTACTGTATCTGTCTTGTTCGACCACTAGTAAGTGTTGATCTCGGCCCCTCGTCACTATTTCTCTGGGGTTAGGCTAGATACTTACTAGGTACGCGTTGATCTATGTACTCATATTGCACTTGTTGCACTTATTGTGTACTTCTGGTGGTCGCCTGGGTGTAGAGGCGCGACTATTTCGGGGACTTTAGATGAGCTGCAGTTCCTTTCTACGATCCACAACATGTAGAGTCTCCATCAGAGTTATTTAAATTTCTTGTCTAGCTTGTATTTCAGACTGATGTCGTGTTATGATTATACTCTTTAATAGATTCTCATGCACTTGTGACACTAGGTTTTGGGGGTTCTTACTGGATGTTTGGAGTGGTAGTTCACGAAATTATTATTTTTACCCTGTAAATTCCATTTCACATTATTTAATTAATGGAAATTATGATCTAAAAACTAATAAAGTGAGTAATTGAGTTGATTAATCACCGTTGGCTTACCTGACGGCAGCGTTAGGCGTCATCATGACCTATAGTGGATTTTGGGTCGTGACACGCAGACCTTGAAGTCCCCTTCCATTTACTACTTTCACCGTTTATATTTTTCAAACAGTTTTATTTATTTCTGACTATGTTTGTAGAATTCTAGTTGCTCGTGTACTCGTGACTCTGGATTTCTGGGAGTAGATATTATTACGTGGTTTATACTAGAAATGTGTTAGATTCAACATTTATTTCTCTCGTAGATGGTCAGAACACGTGCAACATCTATAGCTACACAGGAGCCGAAGCGCCCTATTGCAGCCTCTACCAGAGGTAGAGGCCGTGACTGAGGTCGAGCTAGAGGTCGAGGCAGAGGCAGAGCTCAACCTAGAGCTCAAGTAGCAGCACCCACAGTGGAGCCTCAAATTGATCATCAGGAGGAGATCCCAGCTCAGACTGCACCAGTCGGACCCACTCAGGTCCTTGAGGGATTTATAGCTACTCCCGTGCTTTAGGAGGCTCTAGTCCGTTTAGTGGGACTTATGGAGAGTGTGACCCAGACCTGTGCATTTCANAATTCCCAGATACACTGGCTTCTTGACAAATTTTACGCATGATTCCATTGGAGTACTTTATAGAAATGTTGAAGCATACGAACCGATCCCATCATAATCTGTGTGCAGTACTGAGATTCGAACGGCACGAACTATAGATGCATCTGTTATACTGACGAGGCAAACGGCCCGCTCCTTTGAGAGTGTGGTACATAATTTCGCCGAGGCGAATGGCCCAATCCCATTAGAATAAGAAGTTTTAACGGGTCCTTGACCCCACTCACGAATAAATGTGTGAGTTATAAATTATTAAGGAAAACCTTTCGATGAAACGCATAGCGCGGAAGAAATCCGTAAGAGGAGCACAATTATTCCACGGATAATCATAAAGCCCGTCAAATGTCTATAAAAACAAGTCTATCACTCTACGCAAGTCTAGTCTCAAGTCGTAATGCGAAATAAAGGAACTAAACGAGCAAAGATAACCCTTATAGTACAATTATAACATGGTGTGAACCTAGCTCTACCCGGACAATAACATGAATTTAGCTACATACAGACTCTCATCACCTCCTGTGTACGTAGCCCCCGCAAGAAGTAGCACATAACAAATACATCATCTAGGGTAGTTTCCCCCTCACAAAGTTAGACAGGAGACTTACCTCGTTGGGAAGTTCCATAAACGGCTCCAAAGCCTCTCTAACACATAAAACCAATGCTCATCGATCCAAAACTAGTCAAACAATGTGCAAACCAATCAAAATATACTCTAATACCCATAATAAAACAATTTAAACAATTCCCAACTCCGCTCAAAAAGTTGATAAAGTCAGCCTTTGTGCCCACGTGCTCGGATACCGAAAATGTTTGAAGATAAACTTTACCCATAACACCACGAACTCAAATATATGATTTATTCCTTATTTCATGTCTAATTTCGTGGTCAAACTCCAAAAATACCAATTTCTAGGTTTTCTACCCAAATTTCTACTACTTTCCATGCTTAAATCCATATATAAACCATGTATTTAACTCATAATGTGAAGAATCAGTTACCCCACAACAGATGATTAAGATGGCACTCCAGAATTGCTCCAAAATCGGCTCCCGTGGATGAAATGAATTAGGATTGAGCCAATCCCTCATTTTAAAGAAACACACTACCCAGCGTAACCTACGCATCTACGGAACAGTAGCAGCTACTGCGTCTCCGCAGCTGCGGAAATGCCATCGCAGGTGCGGATCCAGCTCGGCCCAATAGTTCCCGCTTCTGTGGTCCTCAAGCGCTTTTGCACTTGCACACCTGCGTGTTTATGCCTGCTTCTATGGCCCAGGCCTTTTGGCCAACCTCCACTTCTGTGTTTCCCTATTCCGCAGGTGCGGTCCCGCTTCTACGACGAAACGACCGCATCTGCAGTCCCAACACTGCCCAACATGGGTCCGTTCTTGCGCTTGCCTTGCCGCTTTTGCGGGGTCGCACCTTTGGCCCATTTTCCGCAGGTGTGATTGCACCAGAACTCAGGCCCTTCAGCAATACAACAAAGCTCCAAATTAATCCATTGACCATCCGAAACCACCCCGAGGCCCCCGGGACCTCAACCAAGCCTACCAACAACTCTTAAAATACAATATGAACTTAATTGAGCCTTGAAATCACATCCAAGCTATGCTACTACCACGAATCGCACCCCAATTCAAGCTTAATGAACTTTAGAACTTCAAACTTCTACATTCGATGTCGAAACCTATCAAATCAAGTCCAATTGACCTCAAATTTTGCACACAAGTCATAATTGACATTATGGACCTACTCCCACTTCTGGAATCGGAATCGGACCCCAATATCAAAACGTCCACTCCGGTCAAACTTCCTAAAAAAATCATTCAATTTCTGACTTTCGGCAATTGACGTCGAAATGACCTACTGACCTCAAAATTAATATACGCACACGCTCCTTAGACCAAAATTATACGAACCTGTTGGAACCTTAAAATTTCAATTCTGAGTTTGTTTACTCAATAGTCAAACCTTAGCAAATTCTTCCAACTTAAAGGTTCCGAAATTAAAAGTTTTCTTCCCATATTAACTTTGAACTTCCCGAAATTCAATTCCAACTACACGTACAAGTCATAATATCTGAAGTGAAGCTACTCAAGGCCTCAAACCACTGAACGCCGTGCTAGAGCTCAAAACGAACATTCGGGTCGTTACATTCTCCCCCACTAACACATATGTTCTTCCTCGAACATGCTAAGGACTACTCTGGAGTTGTCCAAATCACTGTTTAATACCTCGTGCACCTACCCATGCCACCTCAATCCAGTTGGACATATTAGCTCGAGTCAGACTGAAGATCCTCCCTTTTATTTAGTCAATAAACCTTAGAATCAAATTCCAACCTCCAAATTTCTTTACAATACCTAATTCTAACATACGGACACCGTATAAATCTCCACACGCTGAATTCACACATAATCATGCACTTGTGCTGACATTATACAAATGCACCGCATAACTCATTTTCCCAAGGCAACCTCCTCCAAGAACAGTAGTTGAAATTTCACTGACCCGGCGCCCGAAGCATACCCCATAACACATATGAGCCCGGTTTTCAATCCTCCAATACTGCTACGACAGAAGATATGCGTAGAACTCATACCCACCTGCCGAATTAACAATTCCTTGTGTCTC
>ML381701.1:19908-38403 GCA_005239525.1 Nicotiana knightiana
CCCACAAGAACTATTACCTCATATTGAACTGAATAACGATATTTGCTCTTTAATATTCTTTATATAGATCTGATTGCATTGATTTCAGGCCCAAAAACCTCGTCTCACTCAGTACAAGTTGCTCACACAATAAGCCATCTCAAACACTAACCAATATCTCATATGACGCCACCAATGCGCCGACAAGCAACAACTTGAATATGTTGTATAAGGAAAAATGAACTCTGGAAAAGAACTACCCAGCCCACGTAACTAATCAAACAACCAAAAAGATGTCATGAACCTTTCTTAGGGAATGAGAAAAAAAATGCACAAGAATAGATATAGGGAACCGTACTCAACATCTCACTGTTGCAGCTTGCAACCTAATCCATATGTGATACTGTTGTGGCATACAACCCGATCCAAACAACATATCTGTGGCGGCGTGACACCCGGTCCACACATAACAATAAATAAGGAAATACCCATCAAGCCATAATGCTAATACCTACGAAATACCCGAATATCGACCACAAGCACGCCAAGTGCAAAAACACAAACCTGGGGAGACGGATACCGTCACATGGTACAAAACCCAAGCATGACTAAGGTGTGATAAATAACCTGCATCTCAAGGGCCATCTTGCTCACATAACACCACAAGCTACACGGGATCTCAACATATGTGCGGATAATCAAGCCGCCTCACAACCCACATGGCACAATAGAGTATTAAACGGGATAGCTGACGAGAGAATAACATCCAATGCCCGACGACTCCTCCGTAAGCAATGCTATGATGAATGAACACATCCGACCTGACGTAGAACACATATTCACATTAGACCTACAACAGACCTCAAACGGATTCTGGTCATACCAACTGGGCTAATAACCTTTCAAGGATCCACAATGGCCCTATTCATGACACACACAAGCAATCGTCCATTCCGGAACAAACTTCCACAGTCCACCACCAAATGACTAGAGAGCCTTTCAGGCATAACTCTCATATTAACGGCTATACCCCAAATTCCCGTACTTGGTTTCAATCCTTAACAATTAAGTGATTAACATATCACACTTATAAAAATTCCCCCGTGGAATACGCTACCACGAACTTCCGCACCGAGTAGCAAAGTCTACACATCCACACCTCCAACCGCACAAGTTCTGTAATGAAAATCAAGAATCCACAAATCGATACACAATGTCCCTTCACAGCACCCCGATCTCATGTGACATTAAGAACGCCAACTTACTCTGAACATCTGAATTCTTACCTGCTCATCCGAGATCGTGACATTCTTGTTAACCCGAACCACAACCTTGATCGTCAACTCTCAATTCCTATGTCGTTCACTACACCTATTATGATGCTACGCGTGAGTACAAGAATTTCATCATAACTCCTAAACCACCAATAGAATAAACACTTCATCATCTTGAACCCCGTTCACTCAACACATTTCAGAGGAACAATGGCAATACGCAATCGAATTCCCATAACCGCAAAAAAAAACCTCAAGTTGTGGTCTAAACCACAATAACTCTTCCAGGATTCATCTACGCATAACATGCCATTATAATCAAATACCTCCAAATCGATCGGACTACGACCGCTTTCGAGCCCGCACGTATGACCAAAAACCACATGTATAACTCCACGCCGAAGGAGCTGATCATTGCCACAATCATGCTGATTCAAACCATTACTAACCGACCCCACTTCTTGCAGTTTACTCTTGACTTTCCTTAGGAATACTAATAGCTCCATTCCAAACATAACGAACCCAATCCGCACTCATCCCAAGTTACCTGAATTGTGAAACCACATCGTCTCAGTACCCATGAACCATCTCATACCCTCCTCAAGCGCACAATAGCATCTCCAACTGGTACATCCATTCTGCAAGAAATTTCACGGGTCCGAAACTGTTTTCTTCCATTTCTCTAATACTGCACCGTAGACCCGATTATAACATAGAACATTCCAAGCCCCTTTCATAATCCACTAAAAAAACTCGATCCTTAACCATAAATCGGACCCGGAATCCTTAAGTACTGCACTTAACTTCTTGAACCCACTAGGACCGTTGTTGAGAGTCACCCACTCTGACCTGGTCCTGAATATAATGAAACTCCAACACTCTATTAGCACATGAACACCCACTCAAAGAAGCAACCGACTAAATTCTTTTCCTTGCACATCACCTCCACAAGAAGCAGAAACTCCGAGTCTTCCCAAAACCTGCACATGAATTGATAAGGAAAAATATAGCACGCACTCATCAAGTCCTTAGCTTGAGTACCCCCGACGTTTCCTTTTCTTAGTCATAAATGATCCACCAATGCACTGATAACCTGATACCACAGGAGAAGACAATCACGCGATCCAATCATAAACGGTGGGCTCCCCCACTTAGCTTTAAGCTACAATCACATAGCTCTAGAGCCCACAAAGATTCCTCATTCTCAATTACCATGATATTGCATCGTTAACCCACAAAATTCCTCAAACCTTTTGTTAAGATTTTCATGAACATCCTGAATTATCGGCCACAATCGTAAACTCGACCTTCTTCCAAGTAGTAAGTAAAATTCTTCGTAGAAACTTCATTAAAATCACGCAATCGCTAGCCTACTTACAGAAGATAACCCACCTGTGGAATTCCATACCGACATCTCCCAGCAACGTTGCACTAGGTACCACTACCAAGAAAATCAGTAAATCCTCTTGAGCCAATGCTCGTCCACCAGTTGTACAAGTCTGTTGCTTCCATACTGACGTTAACTGAAATTTCAACGATACATTCCAAACTCGAAGTCATTCGCATCCAATATCGACACTCAAGTTGTAACATCCCTCTTCATTCAAGTAGACTCCTCTTTTCCATATTCAATTTTCCTCAATGCAATAACCTCCTTCTCCAAATAAAATCCGTCGACCTAGTCACTTTCCACCATGTCCTTCCTCATCCTTCCATTCCAATTGCTGCCTCAAATCAACACCCATCTCTGTATCACCTGAACTTATAAATTGCTTCCAACTCTAAACCTCCTGGAAGGTCATATTTCTTGAGCGATCAACATTAGAAATACCGATTTGATCCTGAAACTGCTACACACTGATATCTTTGTCAACCGCTTCTTACGCACCATTTTACAACACCCTTCCCCGAAGGCAAATCAAAGAAGACCATAACACCGGCGAACCTTAATATATTCAAACAAGGTCTACGACACCACATTATAGATGAATATTCCACCACACTCAAAAATACTAAGTCTCGTTACTCCATCAACCCAAACCTGAACATTCATACTCCAATTGCCTTTCTTTGCTAGAAATAAACATTGAACCTCTAAATCATGCGCTGAGAAATCCTCCTTCAAGTCATTCGCTGCCTCGACATATAAACAAGCACCCTACCATTACACCAACACCGCACGATAACAACGTGTGAACATCATGGAACTTTGTGCATAGCCTCAACACCATAGGAAGTGTAGATACTGAGCTGAAACGATAGAAAACCCTTTCGCAAGGTGGCGATAATAGCCTACCCAAACACGCAGGGAAAAACTTCCTGCACCACGTCTGCAGTACCATTGCAACTCCTCGATGTACAAGTGATAACAAGCGTTTCACGTCGCGTAAGATTGAGTAGGAAGGAAATAAAGGCATAAGCCTCAAAGGAATCAAATCGCACGAAGAGGAATCAAGAAGGGAAGTGATCTTAACAGTCATGTAGCACCTCGAAGATAAGTACAGACGTCTCTATACCGATCTGCAAGACTCTACTAGACTTGCTCATGACTCGTGAGACCCATGTGAACCTAATGATTTGATACCAAGCTGTCATGATCCAAAATCCACTATAAGTCATGATGGAGCTTAACGCCGCCGTCAGGTAAGCCAACGGTGATTAATCAACTCAGTTACTCATTTTATTACTTTTAAGATCATAATTTCCATTAATTAAATAATATGAAATAGAATTTACAGGGTAAAAATAATAATTTCATGAACTACCATGCCAAACATCTAGTAAGAACCCCCAAAACCCGGTATCACAAGTGCATGAGCATATATTAAAGAGTACAATAACAACACGACATCAGTCTGAAATACAAGCTAGACAGAAATTTTAAATAATTCTGATGGAGACTCTGCATGTTGCGGATCGTAACAAGGAATTGCAGCTCACCGTAAAGTCCCTGAAGTAGCCTCGCCTCTGCACCCAGAGGACCACCAAAAACATATATACATACCTGCACAATAAGTGCAACAAGTGCAGCATGAGTACATAAATCAACACGTACTCAGTAAGTATCTAGCCTAACCCAAAGAAGTAGTGACGAGAGGCTGACATCAACACTTACTAGTGGTCGAATAAGACAGATACAGTAAGAAGTAAACAGATATAGGGAAGAGTAAATAAACAAAATAAACCAGTATAAATGCGTGGTACAATCCTCCTCTAAACAATAAACTCAACCCGCGATTAGCAGTTGCCTACTCAACAAGAATATATGTATATATATATATATATATATAATGGACCTCAACAAATGGATCCTCAAGATTCAAATTAGGAAATTCCTAGATACACTGGCTTCTTGACAAATTTTACGCATGATTCCGTAGGAGTACTTTATAGAAATGTCGAGGTGGCCCGATCCTATCATAATCTGTGTGCATGACCGAGGGTCGAATGACACGAACCCTAGAGGCATCTATTATGCTGACGAGGCAAACGACCCACTCCCATAAGACTGTGTTACATAATTCTGTCGAGGCGAACGACCCGATCCCATTAGAATAAGAAGCTTTAACCGGTCCTTGACCCCACTCACAAATAAATGTATGAGTTATAAATTTTTAAGGAGATTCTTTCGATGAAACGCATAGTGGGGATAAATCCATAAGAGGAGCACAATTACTCCACAGCTAATCATGAAGCTCGTCAAATCTCTACAAAAACAAGTCTATCACTCTACGCAAGTCTAGTCTCAAGTCGTAATGTGAAATAAAGGAATTAAACGACAAAAGATAACCTTTATAGTACAATTATAGCGTGGTGTGAACCTAACTCTACCCGGACAATAACATGAATTTATGTACATACGGACTCTCATCACCTCGTTCACACGTAGCCCCTACAACAAGTAGAACATAACAAATACATCACCTAAGGGTACTTTCCCTCTCACAGAGTTAGACAGGAGACTTACCTCGCTGGGAAGTTCCATACCCGGCTCCAAAGCCTCTCTAACACCTCAAACCAATGCTCGTCGATCCAAAACTAGTCAAACAATGTGCAAACCAATCAAAATATACTCTAATACCCATAATTAATCAATTTAAACAATTCCTAACTCCGCTCGAAAAGTTGATAAAGTCAACCCTTGGGCTCACGTGATTGGATACTGAATATATTCGAAGATAAACTTTACCCATAACACTACGAACTCCAATATATGATTTATTCCTAATTCCATGTCCAATTTCATGGTCAAAATCCAAAAATACAAATTTCCATATTTTGTACTAAATTCCCAAATTTTCATGCTTACATCCATATGTAAACCATGTATTTAACTCATAATATGAAGAAATCACTTATCCCACAATAGATGATGAAGATAGAACTCCAGTATTGCTCCAAAATTGGCTCCCATAGATGAAATGAAGTGGTTGAGCCAATCCCTCGTTTTAAGAAACACGTTGCCCAACGCTACCTACGCACTTGCAGAACAGTAGTTGCTTCTACTGCTCCGCACCTGCGGAAATTCCATCGCAAGTGCGGATCTGCGCCTCATGTAGTGCATATGCGCTTCCGCTTCTGCGGTCCTCAACTGTTTCTATACTTGCGCACCTACGCATTTATGCCGCTTCTGTGGCCCAGGCCTTTTGGCCAACCTCCGCTTCTGTGTTGCCCCATTCCGCAGGTGCGCACCTGCTTCTGCAGCGAAAGCCACATCTGTGGTCCTAGCACTACCCAGGTAGGGTCTTCTCCTACGCTTGCCTTGAAGCTTTTGCAGCGTCGCGCCTGCGGCCCATTTTTCGCATGTGCGATTTCACCAGAACTCAGGCCCTTCACCAATACAATAAAGCTCCACGTTGATTCGTTAACCATCCGAAACCACTTCGAGTCCCCCGAGACCTCAACAAAACCTATCAACAAGTCATAAAACACAATATGAATTTAGTCGAGCCTTCAAATCACATCAAACAACGCTAAAACCACGAATCACCCCAATTTAGGATTAATGAACTTTAGAACTTCAAATTTCTACATTCGACGCCAACCTATCAAATCAAGTCCGATTGACCTCGAATTTTGCACACAAGTCATAATTGACATTAAGGACCTACTCCCACTTCCGGAATCGGAATCAGTATCCGACCCCGATATCAAAAAGTCCACTCCCGGTGAAACTTTCCAAAAAAATCATCCAATTTCCAACTTTTGCCAATTGACGCCGAAATGACCTACGGACCTCCAAATCAACATCTGGACACGCTCCTAAGACCAAAAGCATCATACGTACCTATTAGAACCTTCAACCTCGAACGAACCTATTAGAACCTTCAAATCCTGATTCCGAGGTTGTTTACTCAAAAGTCAAACCTTAGTCAATTCTTCCAACTTAAAACTTCCAAAATTAGAATTTTTCTTCCCAGATTATCTCGAAACTTCCAAAAATTCAATTCTGACCACACGTACAAGTCATAATACTTGAAGTGAAGCTACTCAAGGTTTCAAACCGCTAAACGGCACGCTAGAGCTCAAAAAGACCGGTCAGGTCGTTACACTGCAAACACCAGCAGATCTACCTCGAGTTTCCGTAGGAAAGTGACTCCGAGTGGACGCACCTCAAGCACCTCCGGGACCAACACCAGTATCTGCACAAGAAGTGCAGAAGTATAGTATGAGTACAACCGACCCAATGTACTCTGTAAGTGTCGAGCTTAACCTCGACATGGTAGTGATGAGGCTATGACAAGACACCTACATAAATAAACATGTATAAGTGTATATAAAGCAGCAAAATAAAAATAAAATGATAAATACTAACTGGGAGGAGACATGCAGAAGGGGAAAAATATCATAAACATGGCAAGTATGAAATCATGAAATAACATCTTTCGAATTAAGCAACAATATAACCAGTTAAATCACCAAAACCGGAAATCAAATAAATTAATGATATGAAAACGGCACGGCATCACCCTTCATGCTTTTACTCTCGTCCTCAGCATGCAATATCATGAATATAATTGCACCGCATCACCCTTCGTGCTTTTACCCTCGTCCTCACGATGCAATAATATAAATATAACGGCACGCCATCAGCCTTCATGCTTTCACTCGCAAATCTCACCATATATAATAATGAATGCAATGAGGCACGGTAACACCTTTCGTGCTTTTTTCTCTTCTTCACCAAGCAACAATATAAATTTGAATAATAAAACAAGGCGAGGAATAATTTCACTCCAAATATGGTGCCATGATATCAAACTTCAACTTTTAAAATATTCAACATCTTACTTAGTTGTGCTCTTTTACTTAGTTATATATCAGAAAGCTCATAAATATTGCTTTGAGGTTACAATTTTATTTTCATTTTTAGGAGATCTTTTTTCGGATGGATACTACAACTTCTGGACCAAATGTGGAGGTGATTGTAAACAATCCTCAATCCTCTGACTATGCTAGTGGTAGCTCAACGGCAGGGTCAAGACACTCCTCACCGATACACTCCTCCTAAAAAGCGAAAATGAACATCTCGTCTAGTATACGCTCGCGCGATGAAAGCACCAAATAATGCCCAGAACTACGAATCTGTCATCAAAATGCATGAAATTTTCAATGAAACTCGATAACTTTCAAATTCAGAAATGAGCGTCCGAATCCTATCAAATAAACTCTGTTTTACACCAAATTTTGTAGACAAGTTTTAAATAGTAAAATGAACCCATACCAAATTTCAAAATCGAAATTTGAACCAGGTAGCAATAAAGTCAACATACAGTCAAACCTAGGAATTCTTTAAACCTTCAAATTACTAGTTTTCAACAAATCATGTCAAATCAAAAAACCAATTCGAGGTCTATTACAAATATTGTTGACCATAGTCTACTAAAATTATTTTTAAAGCTAAAATTCATAGTTTTTTCCAGTTTTCACATAAAAACTTTCGAAAATTGACATGGACTGCGTATGCAAATCAAAAAATACTAAATGTTGCTAATCAAGATCTCGAAATACGGAAATAAGGGCTGGAACTCAAAATGACCTATCAGTCATCACATGTAGGCTTTGAGATTTGTTCCCGTCTCCCACGTATTGTCCTCTATATCACAGCCTTAACATTTCACCAAGAACTCTTGGTGATCTTTCCTTGAAGTGTGGACAAATCGATCATCGAGAATAGCTTCTGCACACATTTTTCTGGTTGATTTGGGGCCTCGAATACTTGGTATTGTTAGTTGGCTGTCACGACCCGAAATCCCATCGTCAGGACCGTAATGGCGTCTAACATTGAGCCCGCTAGATAAGACAACGTTACTGGTTATTCTAATTTATTTCTTCGTTATTTAACATTTAAAAAGTGATATACAAGAAAACATAGAAATAAGAATGCGGAAGAAGTGCAGTCTAACAGCTTAATTAAACAGTATTACAAAATATATAATAACAACTCCCAAAATCTGGTGTCACAATTTCACGGACTGTCTATGATTGCTACAAATAAAGGTCTGAATGAATAAAGTGTTACTGTCTCGGAAATACATATAGACGGGAAAATAAAAGAGATAGGAGGTGACACCAAGGCCTGCGGACGCCTGCAAGACTACCTCAGTGTCGCCTGGTGGACTGAAGGAAGTCTCCTCAATCAGTGTCCGCTGGGTCTGGTACCGGGATCTGCACAACATAAAGAAGTGCAGGTGTAGCATCAGTACAACCGACCCCATGTACTGAGTAAGTGTCGATCCTAACCTCGGCGAAGTAGTGACGAGGCTTGGACACGACAAATAGTATCACTTGTGCAGTTTGATAATACATAACAGAAATAACGGCAGGAAATAAGCAGTTAGGTACCACAAACGGGGAAATACATGCTGGGGGCAAAAGGGGTAGCAGTTAATGAAATGGCGGAACAGAGCAACAATTGAAATATTTGAATGACAACAAGAATTAACAACTCTGAACAAACAAGTAAATAGAAACGGCATGGCATGTCCCCTCGTGCTAAAATATCATAAAACACGGCACAGAATGTCCCCTCGTGCATAAATATCACAACACGGCACGGAATGTCCCCTCGTGCATAAATATCAATAACACGGTACGGAATGTCCCCTCATGCATAAACAAACATAAACATGGCACGGAATTTCCCCCGTGCATAAATATCAATCACACAGCACGGAATGTCCCCTCGTGCATAAATATCAATCACACGGCACGGAATGTCTCCTCGTGCATAAAAAAACATAAACATGGCACGGAATGTCCCCTCGTGCATAAATATCAATCACACGGCACGGAATGTCCCCTCGTGCATAAATAAACATAAACATGGCACGGAATGTCCCCTCATGCATAAATATCAATCACACGGCACGGAATGTCCCCTCATGCATAAATAAACATAAACATGGAACGGAATGTTTCCTCGTGCATAAACAACATTAAAAAAAACAACAGTTGGCATGAAAATCAACAATAAGAAACCTTAAATGCGCGGAATAATCAACAAGAATAATACCGTCCCGGCAAGGGACACAGATATAACTAATCCTACACAAGTGTATAATCCAACATAGAGTTCCCCAACCGATCAACTACTCAACGATACTCATAACTAAGAATTTCCATCAAATGAATAGCTATCAATATGATATTAAACCCATAAACACAGTAAAATCCAATAAATATCATATAATTGCAAATATCCGACTCACGGTCATGCTTGACAACAACATATAGGTACTCGTCACCTCACCTATACATTGAACATGCAATAAACACGTAGCAATTAGGACTCAATACATATTCCCTCAAGCTAAAGTTAGGCCAAACACTTACCTCGGCTCCAAGAATCCAATCAAGCCTCTAGCACCATTTTTCCTCTCGAACTTGGCTCCGAAACTATTGTATCTAGACATAATTGACTCAATAACATCAGAAATTGCTCAACAATTGAATCTCAATGCCTAATTAAGGATTTCCCAACATTTTTCCCAAAATCCAAAAATCGACCCCGGGCCTACTTGGTCGAAACACGAGGTTCGGACCAAAACCCGATCACTCATTCACTCACGAGCCCGAATATACAATTTATTTTCAAATCCGACCCCACAACGAGGTCAAATTCCCAAATGTTCAAAAAGCCCTAACTCTACCCAAAACCCCAATTTCTACCTTTGATTTCATGTTTTTAGGCCTAGAATCTAATGGGTGATGATAAAAATAGAAGACAACGAGATTAGGATTACATAGCTATGGAGATATGGTGAAGAATCTCTTCAAAATCGCCCAAGAGGTGTGGAGAAGAAAGAGTGAAAATGGTGAAGAATCTCGTAATACATTCTGTTTTTGGTCTTTAAAATGACTGGGCGGAATTGGTTTATGTGATCGCGAAGGAAGGATTGTGATCGCACAGTGGTGTGGTTTCTAAGCTATGCGATCGCGAGGAAGGGTATGCGATCGCAGAGTTGTCTGGACCTTACTCTCCGCGATCGCGAAGCAAATAATGCAATCGCATAAGACTACCTACACCAGCCCCCCCCCCCNACAGATCACTCCCCTCAGCACAGAGTTATGCGATCGCGGAAGGGCCTATGCGATCGCATAGAAGACCACACCAGACATCAGAAACTGAGGTTTCACACCAGATTTTCTATGTTTTTACACACCGACACCTACCCGAAACTCACCCGAGCCCTCGGGGCTCAAAACCAAATATGCACACAACCCCAAAAACATCTTACGGACTTTTTCGTGCAATTAAATCACCAAAATAACATCATAAACATCGAATTAAACCTCAAAATCAATGAAATTCTTTTAAACTTCCAAAACTTCTAAATTTTCCATTTTCGATCTGAATCACGTCAAACTAAGTCCGTTTCTTACCAAATTTCACGGATAACACATAATAGACATATTGAACCTGTTCCAGACTCCGGAACCATAATACGGGCCCGGTATCACAGGTTTCACAACAAATCTCATTTTGAAAAACCTTTATATTTTTCAGAAAATAATTTTCTTCAAAAATTCATTTCTCGGACTTGGCACCTCGGAACTCGATTCCGGTCATATGCCCAAGTCCCATATTTTTCTACGGACCCTCCAGGACCGTCAAATCACGGGTCCGGGTCCGTTTACCAAAAATATTGACCAAAGTCAACTTTACTCAAATAATTAATACAAAATCATCATTTTTTCAATTTCCACTTAACGGCTTCCCGGCTACACGCCAGGGATGTGCACGCACATTGAGGTGAGATAAAAGGAGGCTTTCACGGCCTCAGAACACAAATTTAGCTAAAATTATACGGGATGCCTTTTGGGTCATCACATTGGCTCCGCGAAGGATCTTCTATGTCATCCTTAAGGGTTTTAGGAGGCTAAGATGGAAGACCGGATGAGTCCTCCACCAGGCTGGTGTATCCACCTGGTATGAAACTTTTCCAATGCGCTTCTCAATGGACAAAGGTCCAATGTAATTTTGCAATAGGCAAGGGTCATGGACCCCTGCAAATATGCATCGCTTTAGGATTTTCATCATCACGTTATCCCCAACTTGGTATTCAACAAAGCGATGATTTTGATCAGCATACTTTTTCATCCGCTTTTGGGATTTTACAATATAGCTCCGCATTATCTCCAAATTTTGCTTCCATTCTTTCGAGAAACTAGTTTCTAGAGAAGATTTCGGCACGTTTGGGGCATTCATAGTGTGTAGGAGTAGCGGTTGCTGCCCGATAATAATTTCAAATGCGCTTCTATTTGTACTAGATCTCTTTTGTGAATTGAAACACAATTCAGCATTATCAAAAAGCTTCATCCAATTCTTCCGCGAACCAGTAATAAAACGGCGAAGGTATTCCTCCAGCATGTCATTTAACCGCTCCTCCTGGCCATCAGATTGCGGATGAAAACATGAATTGTGGCTCAACTTGGGCCCGAGGCACTTAAAGAGCTGAGTCCAAAGGTCGCTAGTAAAGCGAGAGTCTCTATCACAAATGATGTCTTTAGGCAGGCCCCAATATTTAACAACATGAACAAAGAAAAGTTGGGATGTATCTTCTACTGATATATACTTTGGGGCTTCTTTAAATGTAGCATATTTTGAAATCGATCTACCACAACCAACATATTTGTAAGATCTGTGGCCTTGGTTAATCCGGTGATGAAATCCAGTGAGACGTTTTCCAAGTCTCTTTGGGACAGGCAATGGCTCAAAAAGTCTCGCTTGTCTTAAGCAGCCAAACTGAGCAACACCATCTGTCATTTGTGGCCAATAATAATATGGTGCATCATGAATAGAGTCGGCTAATCAATTCTCAAATGTGAGCCTGAATATTATGAAATAAATAAAATAATTTACTTATTAAATGTTAAAACAATATCAAATATTGAAATAATATTCATTAAGAATGGAATATATAAAATTACCTTCTTCAACTTGTTCAATTTTCTGGACGTCTTCCAAAATGTCTTGAAACTTGCAATTTGGAAGGTGATTGTATCTATTGTTGAGTGCAAATAAGGGCTTCTACCATTTTTGGCGATAAACAACTCCGATATGAATCAAGAATTTAACCACATATACTAAAAGTCGGCTCAAACACAATAGTAGAAATAGGAATATGAAAAACATCCCTTGCAATCTTTGAAATAATTATATATTTACTAGATGAAGTTCTCCACCAACCCAAGATATTAAAATTCTTTGTCTTCACCATATCATCCATCAAGTACATCTCAAGATCAAATTTTTTTTCAATATTTTCCTCATTTTCCAAGTGTTTTTCCCACTTTGATTGCAACAAATCACCAGTTTTACTCATCATACTAGTGTCACTTCTAATATTGCCATTAGAATCCTCAAAAAAAGAACCATTATAATGATTATATAAGCAACTCAAAACACTTGTCACGTCTTTAGATTTTAATATTCTCAACAAAGAACCATTTGCATCAGTAAGAATGAAGTTTACATACTTCGTCTTGTATCTAGGATCCAACACAACATATTCATGTTCTCAAATTTACCACAATATTTATCAAGCTTACTTTTCATCCTTGTTTTCATATCAATCAAAATAAGATCATCACTTTTAGTATATTTGATAATAGCATTTCGTAGATTAAAAAATTCATGGAAGAAATAGTTGGAAGTAGTATACAAACTGCCTAAAAGATTCAAAGTTGGCTGGTAAAATTTTTTAAGAAACTTGTCAAAAGCTTTCACATTCTTCCAATCATCTACAAATGGATTTTCTATTGGATTTATTTATCGATAATACTTTTGGTACTTATGGTCATCCACATACACTCTTGTAAAGACTTTGTCAAACTTTAAAATCGTATCTAACATGGTATATGTCTAGTTTCATCTAGTTTTAACATTAAAACCCACAAGACCATGAGTGTGTATTTTAGCTTTCTCAACAAATGACTTGAAAGAATCAAACTTTGAAAGGGACGACCTAAGATACTTAACCGCATTTCTTACACGAGAAATGGTTCAATTTGTTTATCTAACCCATCTTTTACAATCAAGCTCAAAATATAAGCATTACATATAACATGTAAAAACTCATTTTCAAGTATAAACCCCTTTCCAATCATCAATGTGCACCTTCGAATGCTTAATGATAGCATCATTAGCAGTTACAGGGTCACTGTAAATAGGTCTCAATACCCCAACATAATAAGCATTCTTCAATTCCCTAACCAATAATTTTACCCTTATGATCTGGTATTTGGAAAAATTTTAGAATTTTCTTTTGTAGATTCCATTGTTCATCAATCCAATGTACAGTGACAACCATATAAGTTAAAATTTGTACTGATGTCCATGTATCACTAATAATTGTATTTTACCCTATATTTACCTCCTTTAGCAGTAAACTTGGAGAAATTATTGCACATCTCATACGTCTCTCTGCTAGTATTTCCAAATTTAAAAATAAACCATAAATACGAGATGAATAACTAAATAAGTAATAATCTAACCTAAGAATGAATAACATAATTAACGGAACAATATGACACAAAGAAACAATTTTCACCACATGCTTTAACCCAATGACAATGCATAGGTACTCGTCACCTCGCATATATGTTGTCCCCACACATAAAACACGTAGCAAATAGATTAACAAGTTCTAATCCCTCAAGTCAAGGCTAACCACGACACTTACCTCACTCCGCAACCAACTCAATGCTCAACCGCAGCTTTTCCTCTAGAATTAGCTTCCAAATCAATTAAATCTTACTAAATATAGTTCAACCAATTCAAAATAAGCTTTAGAAACAACCCCACGGGTGAAAAAGATTCAATCTTTAATAATTTTAGAAAAAGGCAACAAAAGTCAATCATGGGCTCACTAGTTCAAAATCCGAGATTCGGACCAAAATCGAATTACCCATTCACCCCCAGCCGGTTATGTGATTAATTTCGAAATTCGACCTCAATTCGAGGTCTAAATCTCAATTTCTACCTAAATCCCTAATTTCTACCATGAAAAAGCATAGATTGGTTAAAATCAATGGATGTTTTTGAAAATGTAAGGAAACAAGTTAAATCTTTTAATCTATAAAGTTGAGAAGAAAAACCTCTTCAAAACCACCTCTAGACCGAGCTCAAACTTGAAAATGGTGAGAAATAGGATAAATCTCGATTTTTGGACTATTTTAATTACTGGCGTCAGGTCTTCTTCGTATTCACGAAGGACCTGATGCCATCATGAAGTAGCAGCGGCCAAAGGCCTTCCTGTTCGCGAAGGCTTATTCTCCCTGACTTTGCATTCGCGATCTAAGAAACGCGTTCGTGAAGAGTAACTAACTAGCTCCCTCAGGTCCCTCCCTAACACTATGTGTTCGCGAGAGGAAGGTCGCGTTCATGAAGGGTAGACCCCCCACTACTTCGCGTTCGCGACTAGCTCCTCGCGTTCGCGATGAAGGAATTCCTCCCCAGCCCAGATTCCCCTTCGCGATCGCGAGAGAGGCTTTGCGATCGCGAAGCACATTGCACCAAACACCAGAAAACTAACTGAAGCATGCTACTCTAAGTCCAAAAATGACCCACAGGCTATCCGAAACTCATCTGAGCCCCTCGGGCTCCAAACTCACATCCACACAAGTGTAATAATATCATACGAACTCTTATTTCTGAAAATCTCTTTTATCCCCGAAACCCAAAAAAATTCCCAAAATTTTCTATGGAAGGAGTGAAAACTAGAGTGTGTAATTGGTTCTGAAGATAATAAGTTCAAAAAATTAATACTAAAAACGATTAGAAGAAAATATGATGAAATAAGATAAAACTTAAAACATAGAAAATTAGAGGAGAAAATGGGCAATAAGTGAAATAAGCTTCACGAACTTTTACCTGAAGCAAGAAGCTCAATGACCTCAGGCTTGGAATCGTCAATTTAGGGAAGATGAAGTTAGAGTTTTTGATATAGGTGGGAAGAAGTTAGGGGTCTTTGATTTAGGCATAAAAGTCTTCTGATTTTGGGGAAAAGTTGATGCCTTATGACCTTAGCCTTCGTTAGTGGTCTTTTTTCTTTTACATTTGTTTAATTCTGTTATTCTTTTTGGGCTTTATTTTGCTTGCTAGACAACACAATATTTACAAAAATAATCGGTCATATTAATTGTTTACTTTTTCTAGCCATATATATCATTTATACATTGACTATACGTAATTATATACATATAATACATAAATTATGCATATATTACACCTCTACCAGCTATATTTAGTTTAAGTAGTTGGATGAACGATTCTTTGGGTTAATTCTTCCTAGACATATATGGAGTGGACTAAAATTGCAAGCCCAAATATGATGTTAAAAATAAAAATTATGATAATTTTAAAAGAAATATATAAAAATT
The DNA here is from genome assembly GCA_005239525.1 of Nicotiana knightiana. Taxonomy (NCBI): domain Eukaryota; kingdom Viridiplantae; phylum Streptophyta; class Magnoliopsida; order Solanales; family Solanaceae; genus Nicotiana; species Nicotiana knightiana. Next base: position 36,048 of record ML381701.1, read on the forward strand.
ATTTGTAATTTTATTTCGAATAGAATAAATTTAAAAATTATATACATAAATATCGGATTTGTTTGGTCTCGGGTTGACTTTTTTAGTTAATGCCAAAGCAGACATATTATAGTCGGGTTTTTTGCATAACAAACCAAATCATTTACCTATTTTTTTTCTTTTCTGTTTGACTCTATTTGTTAGTTTGGTGCAGTTTAACGGTTTCTTTTGCATACCCCTACCAATGATAATTAAATGAAAGTATGTTATCATTTAAAGTGCTTTATCGGCGTAGTTCTATTTTTAGATAATATTTTGAACAATTAGTATTCAGCCAAAATGAAATGGATGACAATATTGTCCTATTTCTAATAATTATTGTACTTTTATCCATAAACGAAATGAAAAATAAAGCTGTCTTATTTCGAACAACTACAAATTATTTGTTTCCATTTACCCTTTTATTCTCCATGAATAAAATTAAACCTATTTTACGTGATGAGTGTATATTAAAATATTTTGTCTATTAAAGCATGTTGATTTGCGAATGTTACGTTGCTTGACGAGTGTTGAACAGTAATTATAAATAATAATTAGGTAAATTATAATTAATAGGCTCTAAACTATAGTGCTTTATGAAAATTTCTCTATTTTTTACTCAACAAATCCCAAGACAGAATGAAAATTATTGTAACCACACTTTCTGAACTAGTTTAACAAAGTTATCATTATACATTATTTTTCTCTGCAGAGCAGAGTTATTATCACAAATAAAAATCACAATTATTCTCTTCTACCATAAGATGGGAGAATCCTTGTCCACTCTCTCTTTTTATTTATTTAAAAATTTAAACAAGCACTCATAAATGACGAATACAAAAAGAAAAAGCAAGAACAACAGGTATCTTCTCCCGCCCGAAAATAATGGTATTAAGTTCATATATAACAAGGATGAGAAAGACCAAAGTTGAGTCCCCAGAGCTCAAATCTTCCATTAATGAAATCATAGTAACCTCCCTTCAACGCCAAAGTCTTATTCACTAAAGCATCACTCACAAATGGGTATGTCAGCAAATTGGCTAGTGATACATTCACAGCTTCCTGCAGTTTATCCATTTCCATTGTTATTATTAAACTACTACTAGTTGATATTTCGAAACAAAAGTAAAAAAGACAATTATTAGTGTGAGAACACTATTTTACCTTCTCACAGCATTTGAGCTGTTCTTCAAATGTTTAATCCCCATGTTCAGCTAGTACCTTCGCCTTGGCAGGTAATCCAATTTTCACCCAATCCTCAATAAAATCGCTGCATCATCACATATATGTATTTCTTCAATTAGTAATATTATATAACATAATTAATTGTTCAGTTAAACATTATTTTCTTATTCTTTATACTGTTATATGTGTATAACCTAAATGGTTTGCTTAACGATACATACGTCGATTCAGAACCATCTTCTGGGAGTTCCATGAGAGCCTTAATACCTCCACAAGAACTGTGGCCAATGACTAAAATGTTTTCTACCTTAAGATGGACAACAGCGTATTCGATTACAGCTCCTACTCCCGAGTATTTAGTCTGTTGCAATCCAATTCCAACACAAAAGTCAACTAAATTAACAAAATTAATACTACAAAATATATAGAAAGAATTAGGAACTAATTAATGCATAGAAATTAAAGTGATAAATGACCTTGTCGTAAGGAGGGACCATGTTGGCAATGTTTCGAGCCATAAAAGCCTCACCGGGCTGAAAATTCAGCACATGGGATGGACTTACTCGTGAATCAGAGCAGGCAAACACCAGAAACTGTTACATGGTGGGATACTTGATTTTTCAGCTATAGAATATTAAATTACAAAGTTAAAAAAAAAAAAAAAAAAAAAGAAATATAGCTCTTATACCTTGGGTTCCTGTCCTTTCTTGAGTTCATCAAACAGTTTTGGGTTTTTGCTGATACATGAAAGAAGTTAGTATTTCAAGGTTGTTTTGTTTAATTATCATTGTATGAAAAAGAAGGGAATATAGGGGCTTTACTCATATATCTCTGTTTTGAAATAATAAAAGCCGGTCTTGATCCTTTGAACAGGGTCGAAGGATTTGCAGCCTGTCGTTTGTAACTCAGCTGTGATTTCATCAATTCTTTCTGCTACAACCGGTTCCAGTTCTTCCTTCTCACTTCAATCAAACACCCATAATTAATACTATTGGTTTATTAAATTGCTACTTAAGCAAGTGCTATTATGTACCACACTGCATCTATTACTCATTTAGTAATTATTACTCTATAATGAATACAAAAGTTATATAAACATATATGTTACAATATAGTTATATATATATATATATATATATATATATATATATAT
>ML381703.1:646-13867 GCA_005239525.1 Nicotiana knightiana
AGTAATTAACTTAAACCTTATTTATTTACAGATTAATCAAGAATGACACGACCAATTCTATATTCCTAATTCAACCCGTGTTTTATCGAATAAAAGATGATTAATTTTTGTAGTAATTAGTTATTAAAAACTACATTACGTTAAATACTCGTCATTTGTTTACCATTTAATTAATTATAACCAATAACTTCATAATGCAAAATTTCAATGATTTTGAAAGAGGAATTATGGATATGCAAGCAATACAGATAATTCACAATTAATTACTGAAAAATCAATCAATAATCATAAAATCAATTGATTTATTGGGATTTTTATAGGACAATACGGCGAGTAAAAATCACATGCTCACAATATCGGCATCCTACAACCTGTTGTTGGGACGTCCGTGGATACATGTCGCTGGGTCTGTGGCATCAACATTGCATCAGTCAGTAAAATTTGAATGGAACCACCAGGAGGTGATCATCCATGGTGACAGAAGCAATCTTATCTATAGTTACCATACCATCCCGGTGATTGAAGGTAGAAGAAGGCTGGGTGGATAAACCTACCACCATATTGAACGGATCAATGGAGTAGACAAAGACAAATGGTGGGACAGTAAGATCGAGAGCATACTGAACTGGAGTGGATACGTACCTGGCAGAGGACTCGGTAAGAATCTTTAGGGGATTTCCAAACCAATACAGCTGAAGCACCATGGCACCACTTTTGGGCTGGGATACAAATACACATGGCAAGAGTACGAGAACTGGTCGCCACCATGGCGCGGCCCTTACTATCTATTGGAAAAGCCGATACCGCATCTGGAGCAGACCTTCCAGCAGGCCGCCGTAATATGGGGGTCAGAGGAAGAAGAAGCATTGGCGGCCTTGAAAGATGGTGACATGGACTGTTGTGTTATTGTTGAGGAGGAGGAAGAAGAAGAAGGCCCTACCATCCAAGTTTTGAGTAAGGGATCATTTCTCAAGAATTGTACTGTCAGACCATCCAGGGCCCGACGAGTCCCGAGGTAGCAAGGCTGAACAAGCATTATTTATTTCATTTTTGCTACCTTTTCGCCTTTTTCATTTTCGCATTTTCCAATAAAATCTCCAATGTTCCAAAACATTCGAAAATCACTTTTACGTTTCAACGAATCTGTATTTATTTATTATCGTTTCTCTCATTATTTTATCTATACAAAATCACTATTTCTTATCTTGCTGAACCAATGACTGTGACATACAATGAGACAACGCAACAAAAGAACAGTGATTCAGAAGAAGAGGATGTCATACCCGATGAAATTATCAGAGAATGAGGATTTTGAAAACAAAAATAAGTCCAATCTGGATGAGACCGAGGTAATCAACTTGGGAGATTCAGAGGCTGTCAAAGAAACCCACGTCAACATCCATTTGTCGCCATCAGAGTACGTGGAATACACACAATTCTTAAAAGAGTATGAAGACATATTTGCATCGTCGTACGATGACATAAATGGTCTAAGTATATCCATTGTGGCTCACAAGTTGCCGACCAATCCAATGTGCCCGCCGGTAAAGCAAAAGCTCAGAAAGTTCAAGACTGATATGATTCTTAGAATTAAAGAGGAAGTTACCAAGCAAATCAACACCAAGGTTCTCAGGGTAGTTGAATATCCGACATGGTTAGCCAACATCGTTCCAGTGCCCAAGAAAGGTGGAAAGGTCAGGGTTTGTGTCGACTACCGGGATCTCAACCGAGCCAGTCCGAAGGATGATTTCCCTCTCCCGAACATACACATATTGATTGACAATTGCGCCAAGCATGAGCTTCAGTCGTTCGTGGATTGCTTTGCTGGTTACCATCATATTTGGATGGAAGGAAGACGCTGAGAAAACGACTTTCATTAAGCCGTGGGGAGTCTACTATTATAATATGATGCCATTCGGCCTAAAGAATGCTAGGGTCACCTATATGAGATCTATGACCACTATCTTCCATGACATGATACACAAAGAAATCGAGGTGTATATGGATGACATCATCATCAATTCCAAAAGAGCCACCAACCATACAGCAGATTTGAGAAAGTTCTTCAACAGGCTGTGAAAGTATAACTTGAAATTAAACCTCGCGAAGTGTGCGTTTGGAGTTCCTGCTGAGAAATTGCTTGGGTTCATCGTCAGCCACCGAGGGATAGAATTGGACCCATCAAAGGTCAAAGCCATCCAAGAGTTATCACTGCCAAAGAACAAGAAAGATGTGATGAGTTTCCTGGGACGCCTTAACTACATCATCCGATTCATAGATCAGTCCACGGTTATATGTGAACAAATCTTCAAGATGCTAAATAAAGATGTTGCGACCAAATGGACCGAGGATTATCAGAAAGCTTTCGACAGAATCAAGGAATACATGTCAATGCCACCAGTTTTGGTCCCGCCAGAGCCAGGTAGACCTTGCTACTCTACCTTGCGGTATTAGATGAAGCTTTCGGCTGCGTTCTGGGGCAGCATGACGAGACATGAAGAAAGGAACAGGCTATTTATTACCTGATTAAGAAGTTCACTCCATATGAGGCACGGTATTCTCTACTAGAACGTACCTACTGTGCTCTGACCTGGGTAGCCCAGAAGCTAAGGAATTACTTCTGTGCCTACACAATATATCTCATATCAAGGATGGATCCCTTGAAGTATATCTTTCAGAAGCCCATGTCCACTGGCAAGCTGGCCAAATGGCAAATCCTGCTGAGTGAGTTCGACATTGTCTATGTGACTCAGAAAGTGGTCAAGGGGGAAGCATTGGCAGATTATCTTGCCGAGAATCCTTTGGGAGGAGAATACGAACCCTTGAAAACATATTTTCTCGATGAAGAAGTGTCATTCATAGGAGAAGACATTGCAGAATCCTATGACGGTTGGAGAATGTTCTTTGACAGAGCAGCCAATTTTAAAGGAGTCGGAATTGGAGCTATCCTGATATCGGAAACAGGTCAACATTACCCGATATCTGCCAATCTCAGATTTCCCTGCACCAACAATATGGCAGAATATGAAGTCTGCATCTTAGGGCTCAATATGGCCGTTGACATGAATATCCAGGAGTTGTTAGTAATTGGTGATTCAGACCTGCTAATACACTAAGTACAAGGAGAATGGGCTACCAAGAATTCCAAGATATTGTCGTATTTGTACCATGTGCAGGAATTGAGAAAGAGGTTCACGAAGACAAAATTTCGGCACGTCCCCAGAATTCATAACGAGTTTGTCGATACATTGGCCACTCTATCATCCATGATACAACACCCAGATAAGAACTTCATTGATCCTATTCCAGTGCGGATCCATAACCAACCAGCATATTATGCCCATGTTGAAGAAGAAGTATATGGAACACCATGGTTCCACGACATCAGGGAATACTTGTAAAAGGGAGAGTACCCAGAGCTTGCAAATCACACTCAGAAATGCACGCTCCGGAGATTGTCCAACAATTTCTTTCTCAGCGGAGGAAACCTATACAGGAGAACCCCCGATATGGGATTATTAAGATGCGTCGATGCAAAGGAAGCTTCCAGACTACTTGAAGAGATACATGTTGGGACCTGCGGCCCACATATGAATGGTTTTGTCTTGGCAAAGAAAATACTCAGATCCGGTTACTTCTGGATGACCATGGAAACGGACTGCATCCAGTATGCCCCGAAATGCTACCGATGTCAGGTACATGCAGAATGATAAAGGTACCCTTAAACGAGCTCAATGCAACAAGCTCGCCTTGGTCGTTCGCTGCCTGGGGAATGGACGTCATTGGGCCAATAGAGCTTACCGCCTCAAATGGACACAGATTCATCTTAGTAACTATTGATGATTTTACCAAATGGGTCGAAGCGGCATCCTACAAAGAAGTGACTAAGAAAGTCGTGGCAGACTTTGTCCGAAACTGTATCATTTGTCGGTTCGGGGTTCCAGAGTCAATCATCACCGACAACGGCTCCAATCTCAATAGTGATCTGATGAAATCCATGTGCGGGACTTTCAAAATAAAGCACAAGAATTCCACAGCCTATAGACCACATATGAATGGAGTTTTGGAAGACGCCAACAAAAACATCAAAAAGATATTGAGAAAGATGATAGAAAAGCACAAACAATAGCATGAAAAGTTATCATTCGCCTTACTGGGATACCGCACCACAGTCCGCACATCAACCGGGGCAACTCCTTATTTACTGGTTTATGGTGGAAGTTGTTATTCCTGCCGAAGTGGAGATCTCTTCCTTAAGAATCATACAAGAAGCTGAGCTCACTAATGCAGAATGGATAAAAGGCCGGTACGAGCAGTTGGCCCTCATAGATGGGAAAAGGATGAATGCAATATGTCACGGTCAACTTTATTAGAATAGAATGTCCAGAGCCTTCAACGAGAGAGTCAAGCCAAGACAGTTAACACTGGGGCAGTTGGTGTTAAAAATGATCTTTCCACATCAAGATGAAGCCAAAGGGAAATTTTCTCCCAACTGGCAAGGTCCGTATATGGTTCACCGAGTATTGACAGGAGGATCCCTCATGCTTGTAGAAATGGACGGAGAAGTCTGGCCAAAGCCAATCAATTCAGATGCAGTCAAACAGTATTATGTGTAACTTTTTATGCTTTTATTCAATGATATAAATTGAACTACACCTGACCTGATTCCCGTTTAAGAGAGGATACGTAGGTAGCCCTATGGGTTTGGTCATAATTCAATAAAAATCTCATTTCCCCCGCAATTGGAAACTGGGGCAGAATTTTGAGAAGGACCCTCAATATTACGAAGCAAGTACAGCCGATCGCAGCATGTACAACAGTCAGAATCATCAACCATCTAACTGGGGCAGAATTTTGAAGAGGACCCTCAAAATTCCGTAGCATGAGTGGTTGCAATGTCTTGAACCATGTCACGGTCATCGGTTCATCTAAATTTCTCAAAATATATTTTTACTATGTCTTTGTAAAATCATGCACGTTTTCAAAATATAGCTCTGTTTAGCAAACTCTACCCCGATGACATAAATAAGATCATGAGACCAAGCAGAACGAAGCAAGCAAAGCTAGCGGGGATATGAACCAACCTTCCCCATATACAGAACTCACGATTTTTCTTTGGATGCAGGAATAAAGAACAAACAGGTTTCGAAGTCACAAACTTCAACACAATCGCAAATGCAAGGTTTACTATCAGCACAAAAGAACAATCATGCTCCATAGTCACAGTTCTCACAACAATTCCGATACCACAACCTATTACCAACTAAGAAATCCTACTAGCATTCGCTATTTGTTCCTTTGCATAGGGCCAAGCCCTGCCTTCATCTTGCATGGGACTAAGCTATGTCCCACATTGTGCATGAGGTTAAGCTCTACCTCCATTTGCATAAGGCTAATCATATGCCTTTCGTCTACATAAGGCTAAGCGCTGCCTTCATTTGCATGAGACTAAGCTCTGTCTCCATCTTGCACAAGGCTAATCTCTGCCTTCATTTTCATAAGGCTATTCTTCTGCCTTCCCTTGCATAAGGCTAATCTTTGCCTTCCTAACTGCATAAGGCTAATCTTCTACCTTCCATTTGCATAAGGCTAATCTCCTGCCTTCCCTTGCATAAGGCTAATCTCTGCCTTCCATTTTGCATAAGGATAATCACTGCCTTCCTATCTGCATGAGGCTAAGCTTTGGCTACAATTTACTTTTTCACCAAGATGAAGCGCTTTCTCTCAAGCATTATCTACTTCGCTTCTCTTTCGGGCTAAGCTCTGCCCTTCAATTCTCAAGACTAACTCTGTCTTGTCAGCATTATATTATTGCATATCATGGGCTGAAATATCGCCAACCTGTACAAAGGCGTCATAGTTTAACGGCATCATCCTCGTAGCCGGAAGACACCATGTCATGGCCTGAGGATCTCTCTCAATTTGCATATCATTATTCAAAGGCATCATAGTTTGGAGGCACCATCTACATGGCCCGATAACATCATTTCATGGCCTACAAATCTCCCATCAAGCCATTCATGGCCCAGGACATCATGGTCTAAGGACGTCATCCCTAACCGTGCAAAGACAACTTCCATAGTCCAGCGGGAACCTACATCATGTTTAAATTTATTCATAGTATACGCTTGTATTGATTTTATTTGCAGGTAACCCGGTGAGTAACGGCTATCCCAGTAGGAGCAATCCCGCTCCAGTTCTCCCAACCGTCTCGAACCTGATATCCTGCAAACCATTCATTCGCCTAGCCCTTGATGTTGCGTCCGTTCTTCTAATAAATTCATCGGTATACTTCGTCGATGAATCTGAAACTACATATGGCCTGAATCCTGTAAAATTAGGGATATGTAGATAGCACAGAAGCCGGAGCGCGGCCTAAACCTCTCAAACTGTTTCGCTCGGTCAAAATTGGCCATTTATCTTTACCCGCCAACTCTTTCATCCTTTTCGGGTAAAGAGGGGAAGTTGTTGATACCCAATTTTTCCCAAAATATTTTTAAAATGGCATATGTACCTTCAAAATCATGCATTAACAACGATTGGTATTTGTCCATAATTTTTCTATATTTTATCTAATTTATGTAGAATTTTATTTCCAATAAAATAATTACAAAATCGTATCACAAATGATTTCAAAGGCATTTCTTGATTTAATTCATTGTTTATGGTCCTAATAAGATCAAATTATTTCATTAGCCAAATTGGGATCTTTTGGATATAATTGCAATAGCTTTGCAATTATAGCCTAAGCATGTAATTTTATAATATTTTTTACCAGAAATTAGACTCTTATATTCTTAAATATAAAATAATCATTTTTAAGTTATCTCCATGCATATGATTCATTTTTATAATTAGTAATTACTTTATAAAACTATTTTAATTAAACTATCTGGGTATTTAATAAATAGCCCATGCCTAATTCAATTTTAGCCTAAATTGATTAATCACTCCCTATATCTTGTTAAATATAGCCCAAATACCTCAATCCCAAATCCATTAATCCCCCGACCCAATGTCTTGTTTAATCTGGACCTTTGATCAATTTTTGATCAATGGACCAGATCCCCCCTTTCCATAATTAACCAATAGTCAACCCCCCCCCCAAACCCTCATTCCCTCATTTCTCCTCTCACACTCCGTCGACATCTCCTCTCTTCTCTCAAACGCTCTCTGCCCTAACCCTAATTCCCCCTCGCCGATGCTCTCATGATGTCGACTATGGGGGTTTACCACCATCCTCCAGCCTTAATGGTTCTCCTGTGCCGGGATTACTGTCTTCTTTGAGGTCCTCAAGGGACCAGTGGCCATTCCACTCACCCCTACGCCTGTGCTCACCATTCTTAGGCCACCATGGCTCGATCAAGTAAGATCTTTCCTTTTTCCGGCTAAACCTATGGGTTTCTAAGCCAGTCTCTTTATTTCTGGGTTATTTTCTAAAAACCCCTAACCTCTTCTATTGTAACTCTTAGATCTATAACAGATATGGGTCTTTCTGAGCTATTTTCGTTCGTTTCATGAAAAACCTTTTGATTTCTCAAAGCGTCGCTTTATTTTTCCATTAGGTTTTCCAGAACTTTTCTTCAAAATATATTTCTGGTCTTTTAATGTTGTTCTCTGATGTTTAAAATGATTTTTTGTTAAAATTGCTTTTAGTCATAACTTGTTATCATAAAACCTTAGTTTTAACACTTGTTATAATTCTGAGTCCGTCTTTGGTAATATGTTCGTGTGCTTGTTTCTCATGAACACTCTGAGTTTCTGTGATTTTACTCTATTAATTCAGTAGGGTTTCTGATTCTTGATTCTTCCGCTTATATTATGTTTATTCTATTAATTCCTCTAATCAATTCTATCTTCTCTAGTTGAATCCCTGATTCTATGTGATTCTTACTTTACTATGTTTCTGATTTTACTTCTTCTTGCCTATTATGTGTTTATTCCGTTTGTTCATAGAAATTTTGTGTTAATTCTCCCCTTAATCAGTATCGTTCCTATATGAATCCCTCATTTTATGTGATTAACACCTTTTACTGATTTTCTGTGATGATATCTTTTACTGATTTCCGACCTATAAGTTATTTTCTCGCCTTATTTTATGGTTGACTATACTGTCAATTGATTCTTATGATATTTCCTTAATTAGAACCTTATGTACCTAGTCCTAATTACTTGTTATGTACTTCCATTGTTTGAATTGTTTCCTTATCTGTTATGCTCTAGTTACACATTGATTTCTTTCCTTATTTGTTATTATTCTTACCGTTTGAAGTTAACTCCCTTAATCAAGGGAGTACTTGCACTAATTTTTCTCTAATTGGTTCTGAGTTCCATAATATACTGCCTAATTGTGATTCTTACCTTATTCTATCTAGTTTCAAACTACTATATATATATATATACACACTCACTCGAGGAGAACCACTCAACATACACACGAACACATTTGGTTCAAAAACTATTTCTCACACTCAAAGCTTTATGCTCTCTTTCTGTGTCACTTACTATTATTCTAAGCTAGTCGGCTGCAAGCCAAGGCTAACTATTTTGCTCTCATGTCCCTTCACTTTTGTGTTTACTGTCTCTTTACAAGTATGTTCTAATTTTCAATTCAAGTCCCAAAACCAATATGTTTATTTTACTGCTTCAGTCTATCATGTTCCTAATCTGTTTCTATCTATTGTTTTGTTGTTCAACATGTAATTCATCTCCTTGCATCATTACTTCATCTAGTATGCTAGTTATGTATTAACTCTTTAGGGTTAGCATGTTCTTATAAACCTCTAATCTGTCTCGATGTGACCCAACTCTATTTTGATGCCTGTGCACTGGTTGCCTAGTTCTGGTATGCACTTATTGATTTGTTACCCTAAGTTGTCTTGATGCTATGCTCAATCATGTTTAGTATGAAATCCTATGCTATACTATCTCCCAACCCCATGAATCCCCTAGAGCACTTCTAATTTTGTGACTTTGTTTTAATTAGCACTCCTGAATCTATGTCTTACTATTTGCACTAATTGCCAAGGACCCATGTCTGTTATGTGTTCACCATACCTACGCTACTTGTTCCCAATCCCCAGTTATCCCTGTGTGAAGGTTTGTCCTCTGAGTATTGTTGAACTTGTTTACTGACCTGCTGTTTGTTTAAATTACACAACTGTTTTCAAAAGTTGTTTTATTAAACAATTCTCCTATTTTATAAAACTACTTCAATTGGGTCTCTTTTTCAAATACTGCTTTCCTGTTAAACGTTTTCATAACTATGTCAAGCACTCTCACTCTACTCTTAGGTCCTTAAGTTATGCCCCTCCAGTGTATGACTGCCTTGGGATTCCTGTGAGATCCTTCTGAACTCTGATGCACTGGGGCTGGCACTTCCGCACTGCACTTACTCAATTATGATTGTGAAATCTGAGTGTGAGCACTGCCCGGGATCCCTTGAGGTCCTTAGGTAACTCTGACACACTCGGATATGAGAAAGGCTATGAAACATTTGGGCACTTGAGGTTCTGAGAATCTGGGCCTGTTTTCAGGCTCCCTATAGTGTAACTTCTTATTTTTTCTTTACCTAGTTATGTAATACATTCAATATTGGTTTGTAATAATTGTTGTAAACGAATATTAGGGATAGTGAAAAGGGGAGGGTAGCTATGTCTGTTATCAATATCAATGGGTAGAATCATGCCTTAGGTTTACATTTCCCATGTGCGCACTAGAATCCATTTGTTAGGAACAATATGTTCTAACCATGTCATGCATTAGATATCATGTTCTTAGGTTTACTGTTTTCAGCATCTTATTTGACATTATTTTCATCACTTAGAAATCCTGCTTCTAGGCTAAATAACAACATTAACATGAAAAGTGTTGCTACTGCATATTATGAAATCATGCTGTAACTTTTTGTAGATCTAGAAATCATGCTTTTTTAGGAATTTTTCATATAAATCATTCTGCATCTTATAATCTTCATACTAGATACCATGTTTTAGGATCTCACTAAGTCTCACCTAGCTAAACTATTGATGCATGAAAAAGGGACACAAGACAGTCTCGCATATGATTATCCTGTGTTAGTAAAACTGGTAATAATCCCTATGTCTTTGCAACACTTAGAACAACATGCTTTAGGTAAAACAACTTCTAAACTGTTTTAATAATTCTGGTAACTATTGTGCATTCCCCCCCACACCTAGGCAAGCCTTAGGTAACCAACCTTTACAAAACTAGAAAACTGTTGCTTTTGTGTTTACTGCTTAATGGTTAACAGGCTTAAAATCAGTAGGCAAACTGGTTAGGGCCCCTGCTTCTGGGTTTATAAAATTGAAACTGCATATCTTCTGTGTTTTGGTATTCACTTAGACATCATGTTTTAGGATCTTTTTAATAATACTGCCCTTGTTTGTGTTTTGAGTCGTGCTGATTACATTCATTATCTGTGGAGGTAAATCTAAGCCTCTTAATTTCTCTTTCCTGCCTTTATCTGCTAAAGTCCTATTTGTTCTTGTCTGTCGCCTAGTATTTTCTCCTTTTAAACCTTAGGGGTCTGTCTAGAACTGCCTATAGGTAGAGGTCCTAATCTCCTCCAGGACCATTAATAAGGGACGGGTAACAGCACGCATAGAGGTCGTTAAATAAACTCTCTTAATAACCACTAAGGGGTGGGAAAGGGTATACATGGATATGATGACCTGTGCGCTAATGCAACGTGTATCCCCTCATTGAAGAGTGATTACCGGGCATTGCACTGATGTGATCCTATAGGATAAACAACCTAGGACCCCCTATCCCTTACATATGTGTGTTTAGATCATGACTCTTTCAAACCTTATATGTGTGCCTAGACTCTAAATCTTTTAAACTTTAGCACATATGTGTGCTTAGACTGCGAATCTTCTCAAAAAACCTTTATTTATTTACCTATGTGCTTTTATTGCTTATGTGCTACCTGTTTTAAAATTCACAAAGCTTGTTTGGCCGGGAACCACAGTTGTGGACTTCGAGGGGTACCTAACACCTTCCCTTTGAAGTAATTTCAAGCCCTTACCCTATCTCTGGTTATCCAATCTATGTTTGTAAATGACCCTTAGTAGGTGTTAACGCCCCTTAATTCGTTAGGTGGCGACTCTTCAATTCCTTACCCCTTTCCCAAAAGGAAACGAGTTGTCCCAATAATGTTGAATACCCTAACCGATCTGAAAGGAAATGGAGAAGGGAGGGGGGCGTTACAGTGACCAGCAAACTTCAAGAACATCAACTCAGTAATACATTCCAATAAAAAAGAAATAGCGGAGGAATCAAAATATGAGGGTGCAACTCGAACAGACACGGTGAATAAAATCACCACGGATGTCACATCAAGACATATGGACATAGATTCCAGACCTGATGTTATTCAAGAACCAGAAAAGAATGAAAATATCAAGACAAAGACTGAGGAGCTCGAAGCTGTTCCACTGTTCGAGCTTAAGCCTGAGCAAAAAATCCACATAGGAACAAGGCTAATCCCGACCAGAAGAGGTAAGTTAATTGAATATTTAAAAGTTAATGCAGATTGTTTTGCTTGGGCCCATTTATATATGAAAGGTATACCCCCAGAAGTGATGACTCATAAACTAAATGAAGACCCATCCTACGTATCTGTCAAAAAAAAAAAAGCAGGGATCGTTCAAGAATCAAGTGATCGATGAAAAGATACAGAAATTCTTAAAAATCGGTTCAATACGTGAGGTAAAATATCCTAATTTGTTAGCTTATACCGTAGTGGCACCTAAAAAGAATGGTAAATGGAGAGTATGCGTAGATTATACGGATTTGAATAAAGCATTCCCAAAAGACTCATTTCCATTACCGCACATAGATCAAATGATTGATGCCACTACAGGTCATGAATTATTAACCTTTCTAGATGCATATTCTGGTTACAATCAGATAAAAATGGACCCCGCGAACGAGGAAAAACCTCTTTTATTACAAATAGGGGGACTTATTGTTACAAGTCATGCCTTTTGGCTTGAAAAATGTTGGAGCCACATATCAAAGGCTAGTGACCAAGATGTTCCAGGAACATCTGGGGAAAACAATGGAGGTGTACATTGATGACATGTTGGTAAAGTCAACGAAGGCAGAAGATCATTTCCAACATATCTCAACTACTTTCGAGATCCTCCATAGGTATAACATGAAGTTAAATCCACAAAAATGCGCCTTTGGCATTGAATCATGTAAATTTTTGGGTTTTCTTGTATCAAATAGAGGCATTGAAGTAAATCCTGCTCAAATTAAAGCTGTTGAAGAAATACTTGATGTACTAACAAGCAAAAAAGAAGTTCGAAGATTAACAGGTAGGATTGCAGCTTTAGGAAGATTCATCTCCAGATCTTCAGAGAAGAGTTTTAAATTCTTCTCAGTACTAAAGAAGCAGAATCAGTTCGAATGGACTGAAGAATGTCAACAAGCTCTTAAAGACTTGAAGGCTTATCTATCGAATCCCCCACTGCTGTCTAAATCAAAGGAAGGGGAAAGGTTATACATGTATCTTGTTGTGGAAGAATAGACATAAGTGTAGTCCTGGTAAGGGAGGACAAAGGTAAGCAATCTCTTATCTACTATGTAAGTAAGTGATGCGTGGATAGAATCCATGGTTTAAAAAGTTATATGCCTTACATTTTATGTGCGTTAATGATAAAAACACTTTTTATGTGTATAATGGAGTTTATTTCATGTGTAGGTGCATTGGAGATGGAAACCGAGCTAAATGGATGCAAATACATCAAAAATACGCTTAAGAGTCGAAAAGGAAACATTCGGGCGTTAGCCGGGCGTTTGGCCACTAAAGCCAGGATGTCCCTGGCTTTAGTGGGGCGTTTGGCCCCTAAAGTCAAGCTGACCCTTGCGTTAGGGGGGCATTTGGGCCCTAACGCCAGGCCTGACCTGGCTTTAAGGGGCATTTGAGCCCAAACGTCGGGGTCTCGATGTTCAGTCAATTTCGAGTTTTGAAGAGTTTAAGTGTTTCCCGGTTGGAATAGAAGTCTCCTACATGTTTAGGGTTTGTCCTAAACATATAAATAGACCCCAAAACACAACTTGAAGGAGGATTCGAATGGGAGAAAAGCCACTGAAGTGAAGACAAACTTGTGGATTACTACTTAGTGAAGCAAACATCGATTTTTACAGCTTTTATTCATTACTTTGTAGTTTAATTATGCAAGTTATTTT
>ML381703.1:21955-41851 GCA_005239525.1 Nicotiana knightiana
TAGTTATTATTATTGTCAGTAGAATTAGTAAAACATCACCAATTTATATTAAAAAGTCTTGAGAGAATTGATTGAGTAAAAGTTGCGTATTCTAAAGACTTGATTGATACGTAAATTCCCTGTGGAATCGACTCTGGGCATAATACCCGGATTATATTTGCAATGCCCGTTTAGTCTTTTACTAGACATAGTTGAGCGTGATCAGTAAGTCCTTACTAGATGCTGAAACTAGATATGCTCATCTAGAAAAATTAGCGTTGGCTCTAATCATGGAAGCTACAAAGTTAAGACCGTACTTTCAGTGTCACCCAATTACTGTTGTAACTTCATATCCTTTGAGAAATATTTAGCATAAGCAAGAACTGTCAGGAAGACTGGCTCAATGGAAAATAGAACTAAGCGAATATGGCATAGTCTATCAACCTAGGACTGCAAGAAAGTCTCAGGTTCTAGCCGATTTTGTCGCAAATTTTAACACTAGCTTAATTCCTGAAGTAGAAAAAGAATTACAAATCTTTACCAGAGCTAATCCAGGAATATGGACTCTATTCACCAATGGATCTTCTAATATCAAAGGAGCCGGGTTGGAAATTGTTTTAATACCACATTCGGGTGAAAAGATAAGGCAAGCTATTAAATGTTATCCTATTACTAACAATGAAGCGGAGTACGAAGCTGTCATTGCAGGACTCGAATTAGCACGAGAACTCTCAATTGAGCAGATCGTGATCAAAAGTGACTCACAACTAGTGGTGAACCAGATGCAGGGGACTTATACTGCTCGAGAGACTCGAATGCAACAATATCTGGAAAAGGCATGAGTCCTGGTAAAGCAATTCCACTCATGGAAGATTATGCAAGTACCTAGAGAGGAAAACGCAGAAGCGGATGCGTTAGCTAATCTTGCAGCAATTACCGATGTAACAAATAAAGACAATGCTATTGTGATACACTTATTTCATTCAGCAATTGACCAGGACAAGAATGAGGTAACATTTAATAATCTAACCTGGGATTGGAGAAACAAAATTGTAATTTTTTTGCAGAATGGTACCGTACCTGAAGATAAGAAAGAAGCTCAATCACTTCGCTAAAAAGCTGCACGGTACTGCCTAGTTCGTGACACTCTGAATCGCAAAATGTTTGGAGGTCCCCTAGAAAGGTGCCTTGGACCAAACCAAACTGAGTACGTGATGAAAGAAGTACATGAAGAACATTGTGGGAACCACGCAGGTGCAGGATCCTTAGTCAAAACCCTAATCAGAGTAGGGTACTATTGGCCTAAGATGAAAGAAGACACTGAAAATTTCATAGCTAAATGCGATAAATGCCAACGATATGCTAACAATATGCATCGGCCCGCAGAATTACTACACCTGGTTGTATCACCTTGGCCATTTATGATATGGGGAATGGATATAGTAGGACCTCTACCCCCAGCAAGAGAAAAGGTACGATTTTTACTTGTATTAACAGATTATTTCTCAAAATGGGTGGAGGCAGATACTTTTAAACAGGTGCGAGAAAAAGAAGTGAAAAATTTCATATGGCGAAACATCATATGATGTTTTGGTGTACCAAAGGAAATTGTATGTGACAATGGCCCATAATTCATAGGCTCTCAAATCACAGAATTCTTCCAAAGCTGGCAAATCGAACGAATCACTTCTTCACCATATCATCTCGTGGCTAATGGGCAAGCTGAGTCAACAAATAAAATCATTGTTAACAATCTGAATAAACGATTGGAAAAGGCTAAGGGAAATTGTCCTGAAGAACTACCCGCAGTATTATGGGCTTATAGAACTACTGCAAAGACAGCCACTGGAGAAACCCCATTTGCGCATGTTTACGGCTCAGAATCTCTAATACCAGTGGAAATTGGTGAACCGAGCATGAGATTCACAACAGAAATAGAAGAAACAAATAATGACGAGTTGAGAACAAATCTGGATTTACTCGAGCAAAGGAGAGAAGCTGCTTTAGTATGCATGGCAGCTCAAAAGCAAATCATAGAACAATATTACAACAGAAAATCTCACCTCAGATATTTCAAAATTGGGGACTTTGTCCTTAAAAAGTTTTTCAATCAACAAAGGAGGCTGGAGCAGGAAAATTAAATCCAAATTGGGAAGGACCCTACAAAGTGCGTGGTATTGCTGGAAAAGGAGCTTATGAGCTGGAAACCATGGATGGCAGAATTTTACCAACAAGTTGGAACGTTGTTCACTTGAAGAAATATTAATTCTAAAGAGAAGGAATACCACGGTCAGGTATCATTATGTACGATTTTATTTAGTACAGTTAAAGTTATACTAACAACTTTAGATGATAGGCAAAAAGCTAACCCATAACCAAATGATGATATTAGACCTGAATAGATACGAGGAAGTAACTGAATTCCCGGTCTAGGGTTACAACCTTTCTGATGGACATTTCAAAGGGTTAAGCAGTCATCATCTAAACTATATACCTTCGAGTCCTGTATGTTTTTCCTTTTCAGGAAAAGTACCACAAGGAAGGAGCAGTCAAGTGCTCGAGATTTCATTCTTCAAAGCTCAAACACTTGGGGGGACTATATAATATGGAAGGCAAAGAAGACAATCAAAAAAAAGTCAAAGCTCAAGAAAGAAGACTAGCAAAAAGTCAGAGCTCAAGCCTGGAGACCTATTTTACCCAATAAATCAAAAGTTACGAGCGAAATCAAAGAGCTGAAGACTATCATCCAAAGCCTGATTCAGAAACCTACAAGAAACATGCTCGTAAATGAAAATGAATGTTTAGGTTAAAGGAAAAATTTAGTCACGGGTTGAAATTTGTACCCCTGTATTTATTCAAAATCTGTTATAAAAGAAAACAGTTACAAAAGAGTTATAGACGATACTTGAACACATGTAAAGTATTATGAAAGTTCAAATAATAAAAAAAATTTCTTCAAAGCGTTACTCAAAAGAACATGTGAATTCCTATCTCTCTTTTGTATATTTACACCATTATAAAGTTGAGACGTCTTCTTCATTAAGTGTCGTTCATAAAAGGGTCCTCTTTTATAAATCGTGCTTGTTTCAAAAAGACACGAAGTATGAAGCATTTTTAATGCAAAGTTAAAAAGGGTGAAACAAAAACCCGAACATAAAGCATCTTTATGCAAACACTTAAGAGTAAAACAAAAACTCGAAAAACACAAGTCATGACAAAATATTAATATTATGCGATGGTAGAAACTAAGTATCAACTTAGTCCAACCCGAATTTGCTTATACAAAATTGCCCCTAAGTTGTCATTGGGGAGTTACCAACCAAACTTAACCCCCAAATGGGACCAGGGGTAAACACCAACTGATTATCCAAAAAAAAAAAGAAAGGGGTTAACAAACACTTTCACTGGACACTGGGAGGACTATCTTCATCAACAGAAGGAGCAGCTTGAGATGGCAAGGGTTGGGAAGCAACTTCATCAGGCACGATCTCATCACCCACTAGAAATTCAACCTTAGGTGATGAAAAACTTTGACTCTACCGAGACCTTTCAATTGTCTCCTTAGTTTTGGCAATTTCAGCTTGTAAGTCAAAATTTTCTTGGCCCACTTCCGTTAATGTATCAAGTCGGGCATTCAAGTAAGCCCAACTCACATCAACAGTTGCCTTATCCTCGAGAGCTTCATAGTCCTTCTCCTATTGTTCAATATCTGCTCTCAGCTCATCCCTTTCAACCACAACAACATCGTAGGAATCTTGTAAAAGAGCAAGGATCTCTCCAGAAATTGAACCTTGTTAGAGGATTCACATACGTCTTCTTGGGTCTGAGTAAGAAATTGCACGAGTTCTCCATCATAAGCCTCCTTCTGGTTTAGCAAATCCTTCAAGCTTCTTATTTCTTCATAAGCACGGGAAATTTTTTCAGCAAATGAGGATTCCAGGATGTTCTTATCCTTACCTGCTTGATTTGACAAATCCTTCTCAATGGCTAATTCTGCTGCTATCACTCTAACATGCTGCTCTAAGGTACATTTTTCCTCTTCTACTGCTTCCATATCAAGTTGAAGGCTCTCAAATTATTCCTTCCAGTTATCATCCTCAGTATGGTGGTCATTCATTAACTGCTCCGTATGTACGATCATTTTCATCAACTCTGTACCAATGAGATTGATCTACAAAAAAAAAAGGAAAATTAGATACGGCAAAGGCTAGTGTTAAGAATAAATAACAGGAAGGTTACATTCAAAGATGAATGTACAATATCATTCATCCACGTTGAGGATCTATGACTTTCCAATTTTGACTTTTTAACGGGCCAATCAAAGTCATCAACAACACATCCGTCTGGCCTGATTTCTTTAAGAGGCTACCTTCCGCAGGAACCTCGATCATAATTCGCTTCATCTCCCTATTTCTAGAAGACCCTAATTCAATATTAGAAGACACGATAGTAGAGGTAGATGATGGAGCCACGGTGGCACAGATGGGGAAGCAGAAATAGCAACAGGCACAGCACATTGAAGTTCCTTTGGAGCAGAAGGAGGAAAGATGGCAAGAGGCGTCTCCTCTGAAATTGAGCCAAAACCTTGATGGAACAATTGCTCAACTGACTCAGTGTATGTAGAAGGAGTTTCCTCCTCAGAGTATGTAGGGGTAGAATGATCAGGCTCAGGCACGGAAGATGGACCAGTAAGGGGAGCAGATTTGTCATCAGACTGACTCTTCTTTTTGCTCGTGGCCTATGAACCAACGAGCCTTCCTCCTGCTCCTCCTCATCTTCTAAGGTTTGAGTCCTATCCACTTTCCTTTTTGACGAAGAAGAATTTAAGATAATTTCTTGAGCCTTGGCCAAAGAGAGCTTCAAAGCAGTTATAGCAGCAGCGGTGACACCAGGAGCGGTAAACCCTAACAAACAAAAGGGATTAGAGAAGTTTAAAAAAGAGATAAAAGGGAAACGTAAAAAAGAACCTACCATGGGTTTTTACTTTCCAACCAAACCTTGCAGAAAGGTATTTCCAAGAATGTTCTTCCATTGGAGCGATCAACAACAATTTTTCTACCCAACAACGAAAATTTGAAATCTCCTCGACGGTTCCCATGGTTGCTGAAAAAAGATAAAAACAGTCACGGTACTGAACATCTATCAAGAATAAAGAAATAAGTGAGTAAACAAAAACTTACGTGCAAAGTTCCACTTCTCAGGGAAGGGAAAATTTTCTTCACCTACTAATCCACCTGTAGGGGCAGCAACAAACCTGGCATACCAACCTCTATCTTTATCATCATCAAGATTGACTAAAACTCTCTTACTCTTAGCCACAAGAGTAAAGATTCCTTGGCGGATAACTTGGGAGAGTAGAGGTGAATAAAATGATAAAAGGTAAAAGGAAGTGAAGCTAAGTTAGCCAAATATCTGAGGCATGCTACTGCCCTCCAGAAGATAGAACAGATTTGTCTCAAACACACGTTAAAAAATCGATAAAACTCTATAATGACAGGGTCGATGGAAGGCTTGAAACCCAATATAAATGGGTAGGTATATACAAAAGAATATCCTGATTTTAAGAAGTTATCCTTTGATTTTCATTGGGGACCAAGACCGGGAAATCAAATTTCCAATAACAGTCTCTGCGCACAAGAGAAATCAAGCCTTCGATAATTTGAGTAGGGTAAAGATCAGCGCGATCATGAGATGTCATGGAAGAAATCTATTTTCTTATGGCTTCACTATCATTTACGAAAGAAAATACAGCATGTACAATCTCATCAACCTTTGGTTCGTGAAGTGGTTCACTGGACTCTCTACTCTTAGAAGAAGATCTAGAAGCTCTAGCCCTAGAAGAAGATGGAGTAACAATAACCCTAGAAGTTGGTGGTGGAGTAATGTCCCATTGAGAAGAATAATACCCTCTAGAAGGTGTTGAGCCCAAACTCCTTAATCTACCGCCCCTCCTACTTCGGATCGGAGCATAAGAAGGAGACAGTTCATCGACAGATTATTACTTTTTTGGGGTCTTGGTTTAAAGGAGGCATATTTGCATGAAAGAAGGACTTGCAAGCAGCAAAATAAAGTAGAAGTTTTTCGTAGAAGAAAAGGAAAAAATGGGTATTTATACACGAAGGAAACCGTCAAAAAATGGAAAGATACTGATGTGAAAGTCATTATTAAAACTGTCACTTCGTGACTGATGCAACCGCAAAAAGCCCTAAAGTGCACTGATGAATTGTAGAACTAATCCGGAATCACCACGTGGCACGTGCATTTAATAGAAGTGACAAGCGACGCGTACGTTCAGAGACAGATGCAATGATACGAGTAAAAAGGCGGCAAAAATTTCCCGCCATAAATGAGTATCCACTTACCAAATATTCAATTGATAAATAAATAGTAAGTGGGGGAACTATATGTATTGGTAAAAAATAGACATTATACGTGTAATATCTTGGATGACAAAGCAATATACGTGGAGCAATGGAAGAGCGAAAGCTGGATGAAATCTTAGAAAGAGGTACGGAACAAAGAGGTACGGGGTAAACACCCACAAAATAATTAGAAGCGGAAGCTCCAGTCTAATTGAGGAGTTGAAGAGACACGGTCAAAATGAACCAGAGCAGAATAAAGGACATATTCATAGATCATCAATCAATGAGCTAAACGTTACAGAATCTTCACATAACAGTTACGATTACCTATTGTAAAGCTAAATTAATGATATAAATATTCATTAATGCTCAATCATTAATAAGAGTAGATGTTATATTAAGAAATTTCCTATAAAAGGGAGTAAGATCTCACTTGTAGAGACACGTTCGAACCACTACTGAAATATACTTACTTTTGTGCTATCTTATTGCTTTCTTATTTACAAGTATAAATCCTATTATTAGCTAATTTCTTTGGTTATCAGAAACCCGAGTACTTCTTAAAATAGCTTTGACTAAGAATCCAATTCTTTGGTTAAACAATGGTTATGCAGAAATTTAGAAAGAAGAATTTCATAACAACTATCATAATGCACCTACAACATGTTTTTTTTAATACCAAAAAAATCCTAAGAGCATGGCTTCTAATGCAAGCAAATAAACCTAAGAACATGATTTCTAATGCAAGCACTAGTCATAATAATCCTAAGGGCATGATTTCTACCCGATTTCCCCACAAAAACTATATAAGAATCCCTTCCCTTTTTACTAATTTTCCCAATATCTGTTTACAAAGATTATTATTACAGACCATATAAAAAATGAATTACAAAATGAACAGAGCTATGCTATAGGGAGCCTGAATAGGCCCAAGTAAACCTGGAGAACCAAGCCTTCAACCAAGTTCAAAGTACCATATCTCATAGTGTCCAAGAAGGAGTATCCTGGTGCGCCAGAGTTTCCAAGGGCCTCAGGGACCCCGGGCAGTGCTCACACCAAGATCCTTTTAAAAGAAATAGTCTTTGTGCAGTGTGGAAGGTCCAGCTCTAGTGTGCCAGAGTTCGGAGGAATCTCATGGATTCCTAGGCAGTACACACACTGGAGGGGCAGGATCCTAAGTATTCTAAGAGCAGGAGTGAGAGTGCTTGACATAGTTGGAATAACTTTAGGAACATATATAGAAGTAAAATCTTTAGGAGTGAAAATACTTTAGGAGTACCAATAGTTTATAAAACACATTAGGAGTAAAAAAACATGTTAAAAACATTCTGAGGGAAAGGACGGTTCAGCAAACAACAACATAGTCACAAAGCATCACATTGCCCAGATTCAACTTCAACTTGTTAATTAGTTCTAGGTGAACAAACAGTTACACGAAAGGGAGCAAGGGGTTGGGAACACAGGACGTTTGAAACATAAGCACATAAGAAGAAGGGTGAAAGCATCCATGCTAGTTAACAGGGACACAAAGCAGGCAGGAATTAACTAGGGCATACTGATTTAAGGTCTAAACATGAGTCACTCAAATCTTACAATCATACTTAGTGATAGGATAAGCATGCTACTTAAGACAAGAGACAAGAAGGAATAGGATTTAAGCATTGCGATAAACATGTTGGTTAAACACAGTGACACATAGGTCTAGATACAGAGGTAGTCATGTTGAGTAATATAGAAAGAGTCACATAAATTCAATCACACAAAGTAGCCATACTAGTTGGGGTTACAGGACAGGGAAGACACAAAGTAAATAGACTGTTTTAAGACCATATTGAATACTCAAGCAGAAGGGACATGCTGATTAAAATAATGAACAAGAGAGGGTGAAACTTAAGCATACTGACCAAAGCGGAAAACAAGAAAGATCATAGCATTAAGTACATAAGCAATTAAACTAGTGCAGAAAGAGACATGGATTTAACAGCTATGGAGCAACAAGGAGCACATAGGTTTAAACTTTGTATTAGAAGGAATGGAATTAGGAGCAGAAACATACCAGCTAAGGAAGCAAAACAGAAAGTAAAGTAGGTAGAATTCCACAGTCTAACCTTGGCTTTCAGCCGGCTAGACAAGCAGTGAGCACAAGTAACAGAGAGAGAGATGAGAGAAAGTTTGTGTCTGTGTGTATTTTTGAACTATTGTTCCTGTTTTTAGAGGTAAAATAAGAGTGTATATATAGTACTTAGGAGGTAAAACAAATAAGGTAAAGAGAATCAGAAGTCAGTCAATTAAGGGAAGTCAAATAACCACAGGATCAATTCACATAAGGGAGTCCGGAATAGACCCCTTAATTTGGGGTAATCAATTAACGGTCACAACAGGGGAGCTAATTAAGTCAAGGAATCCAAATCATACCAAATAGGGAATCAGTAAAAATCCCAAAATCATACGGACGACTAATTAAGGCAAGTGTGACCAATTAAAGTTACAAGTAAGGAAACAAATAAGATCTGTGCACACAGATTTTAGCAGGGCAAAATAATAGGAAATAATCAATAAGGATATTCAAAAGAATACTGATTTTACCAGAAGAATCACTCAGGTTCCATAAATAGAAAATAAATGAGTAAAACTTCACAGAAATATCGGGTTTAACAAGAAAAGCTGGTTCGAACCCTAGCAGAGATCAATTAGGTCAAAACCCCAAAGAATACTTGGTTTTAACAGTTATATTTAAGTCCCAAAAAAATGGAGTAAACTAATGTGACTAGTATCCTAGAAATACCCAAAGTATCGAAACAAAGTTGAAGAAATCAGTATATCACAAAATCGACTAGGGTTTGAATATTCATGTGAAAAGTAGTCAAGATGATGAAGGAACAATTAATTAAACACTGAGAAGTTTAGAAAAATCCTCGAAGAACAGTTTCAGATGAACCCTAGTTTAGAAAGAGTGATAAAAATCAAAAATAATTAATTAAAACAAGAGATTTTTTTTAGGAAAACATTTAATAATACTCAAATCATATCAGCTCTATAAAGATCTGAGAAGACTCGACAGTATCGAACTAGGGTTTTCAGAAAATAGCAGAGGTAAAGAGAATCGGCCAAAAGACCCATGGATTCGTAAATAAAACAAGAAGAAATCCTTACTTACAAACGAGAAATGGCCTGAGACAGACAAGTTTCAAACAGAACCAGTTGGGTTTCCTTGAGATCATCTCAAGGACCCATAAAATCGAAGAGCCATGGAGTGTAGGAGACTAGGGTTGGTCGGAGAATGCACAGGAGCACCATAGAAGGGTGGTCTTTGTCGATGACGGCGATTAGAGTTAGGGTTAGGTTGAGAGAGAATTGAGAGATGAGGGGAGACGATGACGGCGGTCTGGAAAGAATGAAGAGGGTTTGGGTGAGTTAGGGGTTGATTAAGGTAAGGGTCATCGTGGACCGTTGATCAAAAATGATCAACGACCACGATTGAACGGGGTTATTGGGTCGGAGTATGCAGATTGGACCTAAGGGGTTTGGTATAACCTTTTGGGTTAATATTAAGGGGTTTTGGGCTGGCTTTAAAGAGGTCAGATCTGAAAAATAAAAGGCTATTTGTTAAATACTCAAACAATTGATAAAAAATATTTTATAAAATAATTTATAGATTATAAAAAATAATTTTCAGGCATAGCAATGCTTTAAAATAATTACTCAATATTTTAAAAATACGATGAGATATTTTCTGGTAAGATAATATAATAATGCATGCATGGGCTATAATTGCAAAGTTATTGCAATTGTAACCCAAAAATGTACATGTGGCTATTTGTGCAATAATTTAAGCTTATGAATATAGAAAACAAAATTAAATCATGAAATGTTATAAATTCATTTGTGATGTAATTTGTAATTATTTATGTAAATAAAATACTGGGATAAATTAATTAAAAAATCCCTTAAAATGTAGAAATTATGGAAAAATGTCAATTGATGCAAATGCATAGTTTTGAAGGTATATATGTATTTGAAAAAATATTATAGGAAAAAATTGGGTATCAACAGGCGGTGCATGAATCAGGTCACCGTGTATCTGACACTGATGGCACTTCCGGACAAAACTGAAGCAATCCTTCTCCGTGGTCATCCAATAATAACCTGCCCGCAGGATTTTCTTTGTAAGGACGTATCCCTTCATGTGGGGCCCGCATACTCCTGACTGCACTTCATTCATTATCTTTTTAGATTCTTTAGCATCTACACACCTCAAAAGATTCAGATCTGGAGTTCTCTTATACAACACTTCTCCGCTTAAGAAGAAACTGATGGCAAGCCTTCTAATGGTTCTCTTTTGGTCTCCATTGGTCTGCTCAGGGTATTCCTTTGTTTTCAATAGCCTTTTAATATCATGATACCCTGGCTGGAAATATGTTTCTACTTCAACCGTATTGCAATAACCATGTCTTTCTCGGATTTGAATCTCCAACGGGCTAATATGGACATTACCCGAATACGGAAGCATTGCAGCCAAAGTAGCTAGCGCATCAGCTAACTCATTGTGGAATCGAGAAATATACTTGAATTCAACGGACTTGAACCGTTTGCTAAGATCTTCCACATGTTGCCTGTATGGGAGAAGCTTGATGTCTCGAGTTTCCCATTCACCTTGGGCTTGCCGAATGATCAAATCAGAATCTCCTATGATTTATAATTCTTCCACATCCAGATCAACTACCATGTTCATGCCCATAATGCAAGCTTCATATTCGTAGTGTTGTTCGTACAGAAGAACCGAAGTCGGGTTGTGCCGGATAGTGCTGACCAGTGGGCGAAATCACAATTGCCCCAATTCTGATACCTTTTGCATTTACAGCTCCGTCAAAAAACATTTTCCAAGTCTTAGTGTCTTTTGTAATTACTTCAACTGAGTTTACTTCCTCGTCTGGGAAATAAGTTCTTAGGAGTTGGTATTCATCGTCAACTGGGTTTTTAGCTAGATGGTCTACCAAGGCTTGGGCTTTCTTTGTTGTGTGGGTGTCATAAACAGTATCGAACTCAGTGAGCAGGATTTCCCATTTTGCGAGCCTTCCCGTGGGCATTGGTTTTTGGAACACGTACTTCAAAGGATCTATTCTGGTTATGAGATATGTGGTGTAAGCCAAAATATAATGTCGGAGCTTATGGGCGACCCAAGTTAGGGCGCAACAAGTTCTTTCCAACAAAGTGTATTTGGCTTCAAAACTAGTAAATTTCTTGCTCGGATAGTAGATGGCTTGCTCTTTCTTCCCAGTCGCATCATGTTGCCCAAGGACACAGCCAAAAGAGTTCTCCCGGACTGTCAATTATAAGAACAAAGGTCTTCCAGGCTCAGGCAGGACCACCACTGCCGGATTTGACAAATATTCTTTAATCTTGTCAAAAGCTTCTTGACACTCATCTAACCATTTAATCATCGCGTCTTTCTTTAGCAGCTTAAATATGGGCTCGCACGTGGTAGTAAGCTGAGCGATGAGCCTACTGATGTAATTCAACCTTCCCAACAAACTCATGACCTCTTTCTTAGTTTTCGGAGGTGGAAAATCTCGGATAGATCTTATCTTTGTTGGATCTAACCCACTACCCCTCCGACTAACTATAAACCCCAAGAGTTTCCTAGATGGAACCCCGAATGTACATTTATCAGGGTTCAATTTCAAATCATACCTGTGCAAACGTTCAAAGAACTTTCTCAAACCTTGTACATGGCCTTCTTGTGTTCTGGATTTAATGATTACGTCATCAACGTACACCTCGATTTCTTGGTGCATCATGTCATGAAAGATGGCGGTCATGGATCTCATGTAAGTTGTCCAGGCATTTTTCAAACCGAATGGCATGACCCTGTAACAGTAAGTGTCCCATGGTGTGGTGAAGGCTGTCTTTTCTGCATCTTCTTCATCCATTAGGACTTCGTGATACCCAGCATAACAATCCACAAAAGACTATTTCTCATGTTTGGCACAGTTGTCGACAAGGATGTGGATCTTGGGTAATAGGAAGTTTTCCTTAGGGCTTGCTTTGTTCAAATCTCTATAGGCCACGCATACCCAGATCTTCCCTTCCTTTTTTGGTACTAGGACTACATTAGCCAACCATGTGGTGTATTGGACTACTCGGATCACACCAGCTTTTAATTGTTTGGCAACATCTTCTTAATCCTATCATTGATGTCTGTTTTGAATTTCCTTTGCTTTTGTTAGGCAGGTGGACAACCGGAATAAGTTGGCAACTTATGTACCACTAGATCGACACTTAGTCCTGGCATATCGTCATAAGACCATGAAAACACGTCTTTAAATTCAAACAAGAGTTGAATCAATGCATCTCTAGTTTTTTTCTCGATGTGGATTCTTATCATGGTCTGCCTGACCTCTTCTGAATTGCCCAAATTAACTGGCTCAGTTTCATTTAGGTTTGGCTTAGGCTTATCCTCAAATTGTTCCAATTCTCGATTTATTTCTCTAAAAGCCTCAGGTTCATCATATTTGGGTTCTTGATTCATTATTTCATAGTTAGACAGCATTTTAGGATCTGGGCATGAAGTTCGCAAGCATGTCATGTTATTTAAGTCCCCATTATTTGAACTGAAAAGAGAAAGATAAGAAAAATAGCAAAAATCATAAAGAGTAATAGAAAGAGATTCATAGACGATGAAATATTGATTTCATTTCATTGAATTTGAAGATAGGAAGGTTTACATCAGAATTTAAAAATACAAAAAGACTAAAAACATTCGAGTTACACCCTGAAATAACTCAGAATGCGGAAAAGATGGCAAGACTGAACTACCGGGATTCCTGCCTGATTGGGAATGGAGTAGCCTTCCAGTTTTGCAGTTTGGCACTGGGCCCCATATATTGCACCTCAGCAGTGCTTGAGCCTTCACCCGGTTGGACCATGTGGACTTCGTAGAGCATTTGCCTCATTGCTTCACAAATATCCTCAATTTCATCTACCATGAAGGCCTCTTCTTCCTCTTCTATATACCTTGGTTTAACAAACAATCTGGCAAGGTGCGGGATTGGTTGAGGCAAAACCTAACCATCTTTCTTATGTTTATCAGCCCATTTTTCGTCGGCATTGGTAGCCTGAAAACCTATGCCAAAGAATTTCTTGTTGACAGGCAAGGTAACGGGTTCTGTGACGGCCTGTAAGGATATCCCGAGCCCTTTCCCGGGTTTGTATCCATGTCTGATCATTTTGATGGCTACCATGATTGATGCGTTTGATAAGCAAGGCTGAGGAGATGGAGTTCCTTCTTCGCATTGGTCGACGAGCACAATTTCAAAGGCTTGGCAGACGATGTGCTCGATTCCCTCTATTGCCTCCAGACATTAAACTGACGGGTCTCTGTAGATTGACTGTTCATCTTCTCCATGGACAACTATTTCTTGGTTCTCATGTTCGAACTAGACCATTTGGTGGAGAGTAGAGGGCACAGCTCCCGCAGCATGGATCCAAGGTCTTCCTAATAGGAAGTGTCCATGTCTAGAACTTGGAATGTTACTTCAAAATCTATGAGGCCAATGGTCAGGATTAAGTCAATTTCTCCTATAGTATCCCTCTTGACACCGTCGAAAGTGCGCAATTTCTCCTATTGTATCCCTCTTGACACCGTCGGAAGCGCGCATGCAAACATTGTTTGGCCTGATCCTTTCCGTCCCAATTTCCATCCTTTGTAATGTTGATAGAGGGCAGATATCGACTCCAGACCCACCGTCCAACATGACCCTTTTCACATAATATCCTTCACACTTGACAGTCAAGTGAAGGGCCTTGTTGTGGGCAGCTCCTTCTGGAGGCAAGTCATTTCGGCTGAAGGAGATTCGGTTGACCTCGAAAAATCGCTCTTCCATTCTTTCCAACTGTTCAACCGTGGTCTCAATTGGAACATATGCCTCATTCAGCGTCTTTATAAGCACATTCTGGTGTTCGTTTGAGCTCGTCAATAGAGACAAAAGTGAAACCTGGGAGGGATCCTGTCTAAGTTGATCAATTACAGCATACTCTGAGGTTTTCATCTTCCGGAAAAATTCCTCTGCTTCTTCAACAGTAACCGGTTTTTTGAGTGGGAATCTTTTATGCTTGGTTTTGTTCAATTCTTCTGGGTTGTGATACTTCCCAGATTGGTTCATTTCATTTATTTCTCCCATAACTTATTTTCCTTTGTACGTGACCCTTGTCTTGTTGTAGTTCCAAGGAACTGCAGTGGGATCTCTCATAGGGACCTGTGGCACGCGGCCGATAACCACGGGCCCAGTCAGCCTTGGTGAAATTACGGACCCCGCACCACATAAGTCCCTTTGGGCACATACAATTTTGGCATATTTGGAGTGGTTTTATTCTGTTCAAATCTCTTGGGAGGGCTTAGCATGAGCTGCCCCTGTTTGGGAGCTCTCGAGACGTAGAGGATGGCCTCTTTGGCAAGCCATGCCCCCGTCTTTGCTTCCTCAGCTTTTTCTTCATTTTGGAGAGTGGACTTTGTCTTCTTTTCATCCGTGCCTTATTTTACCCCTGTTTTAGGTTTCTTTTCTGTATCAGCGATGGCAATAATGGCTTTCAGAGCAGGGTCAAATTATTTATCTTCACAAAACATCCTGATGATTGGCCCATTGTTGTGGGCCGGTAACGGGTTGTTGGTTACATTGGGTACTTCCTCATCCCTTAGGACTACCCTTTTCTGCTCGATCAGGTTCTCGAATTCTCTTTTAAGGGTCCAACAGTCTTTGGTGTCATGCCCTTCCGCCCCAAAATGATAAGTGCACCTGGTACCTGGCCTGTAGGATGGAGATTCTAGGTTCTGTCTGTTTGGAGGTACATGCTGCAAAAGGCCCATTTGAACTAATTTTGGGAAGAGGCTGGAATACGACTCACTGATGGGTGTGAAGTCAGTTTTTCTGGGTGGTTCACGGGGATGGGTGTTATCTTGGTAGTTATTCTGTGGTGGACGTGGATTATAGGGGGCTTAGTGAGGAGGATTATTTCTTGGAGGTGGAGCTCTGTTCTGATTGTAATGTTGTTGCAGTCGGGTGTATGGCTGAGCATTCATTACTGCATAAGGATGAGGGGACATAGCATAGGATGCATCCTGGTGAGGGTAATAATGTTGCGGGGCCCTGTAAGGTGGACCAGAATAATCTCGGGACCGTCGAGAATTTCTTAATCTTGAAGCCATCATGGCTCCCTCTTCTTTCTTTTTCCGGCTTGCTAAACCTCCTGAGCCACTCTGAATGGCTTGGAAATTGGCTCTTAGAGCTGATTGACTTAAGATGCGGCCTGTTTCAAGACGTTTTCTACCATTTCACCAATTTTTATGGCCTCCGCGAACGATTTGCCCATGGCAGACATCATATTTTGAAAACAATCAGCCTCTTGGTCCTGTAAGAAGACACTGACCATCTCGTCCTCATCCATCGGGGGTTTTACCCTGGCCGCTTGTTCACGCCATTTGATAGTGTATTCTCGGAAGCTTTCTGAAGCTTTCTTTTTGAGGTTGGATAAAGAATTTCTGTCTGGAGCTATGTCCACATTATATAGGAACTGTCTTATAAAGTCCCGGGCTAGGTCATCCCATATGTGCCAACGGGAGATATATTGGTCTATATACCATTCAGAAGCAATTCCGTTGAGGCTTTCTCCAAAGTAGGCCATTAACAACTCCTCTTTTCCACCGGCTCCTCTCAGCTGGTTACAGTATCGCTTTAAGTGAGCAATCGGGTCTCCATGCCCGTCATATCTTTCAAACTTTGGCGTCTTAAAGCCTACAGGTAGATGCACGTGAGGAAACATGCACAGATTAGCATATGACACGTTCTTTTGGCCACTCAGGCCCTGTATATTCTTGAGGCTTTGATCGATGCTTCTCATTTCTTGTGTCATCTCCTCTTGCTCAGGATTCCTCAAGACTCTCTCTTGTTCCACAGGAGATTCAGATTGCGGGTGCTGAGGATAGGAATTCAGGGTAACCCGAGCGGCGTCCAATTGGAACTGGGGAGCTTGGAAAGTGAAGGTTGATGGTTCAAAGCTTTGTCGAGGCAATGTTGGTTGTACCATACCAGTGGCTGGTGGTGAATTGTACACGGTAGATGGCATTCCTGAAGATGGTGCATGGGGGCGAACTTTAGAAGGCATCCCAGTGAAGTTTGTTGTCATGGCGGGGAATCCGAATGGCATGAATGGGTTGGGTACTGAGATCGGGACATTGGTAGTTCCTCCTATCCTCGGGATCAACTCGAGGAAGCCATGGATGGTACTGGGTGGCTCCCTTCCATTGGACCATGCATCCCACATTTCCAGCATGCGGCATCTTAACCTTCTATTCTCCTCAACAGTTGTTGACTCTGATTGTGGGATAACCGATGTAGGGCTATCCTCGGACTCAACGATAGGCAGATGACTCTCTGAGGCCATTGCGATACTTCCTTTTGATCTCGTGAAATAAGGGCGTGAAGCCAGAATACCACCACAAAAATAACCACCTAAAAATAGGACCTTGATCTACTAAAATAACAAACCAGTTAGCTTGAGATATTTAACACATAGGGTAATGCATATTGGGGAATGCAATGCACCTAAGCAGTCAAACATTTTCTAAGATGTTTTGCAACGGTTGTGTGTTTTATCCCGGCTTAATTGTTTCCCTCTTTTTGCTTTCTTAATTACTTTTTTTATATGGTTATGACCGAATCCTACGTGGATTGCCTACGTATCATGATGCCGCATGAATTAGATCATTACATAGTTCAGGGAATAAATGCGAAATAACAAAAACACACATTTTGTTTCCTTAACAAAACATCTTTTCTCTTTTTTTTTTTTTCTATTACAAAAGTATTGACAACTACAAAAGAAAACATACATACTCAAAATAACTGATAAAACAATTTTGAACAAGACCCTAGAAAGCAGTAAAGTACAGACTCGAAAACTGGAAAGTCAAAAGTACATGAGAGCCTCTACTGGTACTCTGGGAGCCTGCGGGACATCAGCCGGTCTTTGCGCAGGCCTTCGTGCAATATCTTCCTGAAGGCGGTCTAGATCAGCCATCACTTGGTGAACGAAGGTCATCATGGAGGCAAAAAACATAGACCTGGTCATGTCTTCACATTCGTAACATTTCATTACGACATAATCGGCTATTTCTTTGATCCTCATCCTGATGACACCCTTCTCTCAAAGTAACCGTCCGATTTTCTAGTCCCGAGCTTCCAGCACTTGTGTATCAGTGTTTTGGTCTTGCAACTGTTGCATGCTTTCTTCTAGTCGGAAAATCAATGCATAGCAATGCTCCCTTTCTGCCTTAAAATCCTTTGTTTGTTGGATCATTTCAATCTCAAGGGCGACCAACTTCTTCTTTAAAGTTGCTACTGCCTTTTCATATTTCGGCTTCAAATGATGAGTTAATCTGGCATGTTCCTCCGCACTTTTGGCCAGCTTTGTTTGGGAATTTAGCAAATCTTTCTCGGTCTTTTTCAAGTCAAAATCATAATCATGAACTTTCCGCCTTAGGTTGGTTATTATTTTCGCATCCCTCTCACTTTTTACTGGTGTCTCGGCGGCTATTCTCATCATTTGGATTTGGGCTCAGAGGGCTTTGTTTTCCTTGGTCAACCTCTTATTTTCCCCTTCATCCTTGGCCGTCTGCAAACTACTGTCAAATTTGATTTTTTCAATTTTCTCTTCTAATTTGCTTATAGTATTCCGGTATTCCTTTTCTTTTAATAACGAAACCCATTATTCTCGTGCTCTGTCGGTAAACTGTTGGACATGGGGCTTTTTGGTGGGTTGTTCTGGTTCTTGTCGACCCGAACCCTCTTACCATACCATGTGATGTAGTTGGATTCCACTTCACACGCAGACAAATCTTGTACTTGAGTCTGTGGCTCCAGGAATCTACATTACTGCCAAATTTGGCGAACCCTTTCTTCTGGGAATGTGGCTTTTGGGCATAGCTCGATAACCTGTGGACTCAAATCTTCGTCATGAGGGACTTTTGGTATATTCCCAATTGGCATAAGACCCGATGCGGGGCATATGGCTGAATACTCTGAAGACCCATCAATAGAAGAAAGCATACTTCGGCAGACATGTAAATAACCTCATTAACTGGAAGCCAACCGAAAGTCCACTCAATTTGACTTGCGGTCAAAGAACCCAAATACGCGAACCATGCCTCATTACCTTCTGGAAACTCATGACATTTTACCCGATTTTCATATTCTTCGATGCAATTGAGTCGGGTCAAACCTTAGTTCATTTATCTCGGGCGACGGCAAAGATGCTCTACAAACCACATTTGCAAAAGCAAGTTGCAACTCTCAAAAAACTTCGTCCCAGCTCGACAAGCGATTAAAGATCGGTAAATTTCTGCGAGAACCATCGGTATGATAGTGTCATTGGCCTTTTTGACCATAAAGTCGGCCTTCTATATGTCCGTCACTCCTTGGGAATATCAGGGTGCCTAAAAATGCTACTACAAAGGCCAAACCTATGCGTGCTTCCCATTTTTTTTATTTCCGTGATGATTCAAACCAGTGTACGTATCCTCGAATTTGTGGGGGTCCCCATACCGGCGGTATAAGAAATGGAATGTGCAGAATCCTCCAGCCAAACTTTTATCTTTAACTTGTCGGCTAATACTCAGAAGGTCCAAAACTTATGAGGGGTTACAGTTCTTGGTGCTACTAGATATTGATGTCTCATATTCCCGTTAAGACCAGCATACCCTGTTATCTCCTCTAGTGTGGGGGTCAACTCAAAATTAGAGAAGTGGAAAACATTGTGTGTCGGGTCCCGAAACGGTATCAACGTTTCAACTATATCAACCCTTGGTTTAGTTTTCAGGAGACCGGTGAGCCCACCTAAAGCCTTTGTCACAGCACACTTGCCAACCTCCCCCAGGTAATTCCACCACATGTGGAGTCATAGTGGAACTTCATCTACGACTCGAAAAGGTATTTTTTTCAACAGTGCTCATCTTGCACATTTTTTATTTAAGGCGACTGATTAAAACACGTGGCTTTTATTTATATGTATAAAAACCTAAAATGACTCAAAAATTGTCTTTGTAAATACAGCCCTTCAGCACCCAGAATGGAAGATTTTAGGGTTGTGCTTGCTAAGTGCCAAAAACTAGAAAAAAGGGCCATAGGTGGCCATTTTTCAAAACGGCCTTCCGGCGTCCCGTCGGGACATTTGGCTATTTGGGAAAAACAGCATCACCTAGATTTATTGCTTCCTCATCATCATTTTTTTTAATCAAAGGCTTTTTTTTAAAGGAAAATATTCTGGATCTTCTAAGGGAGAACATTTGTTTTTGGAAAATTGGGGCCGGAACATATGAGGTTTGCCTACGTATCTCACATCCGGTGAAAATCAGACCCGCGTAGTTCGGTCAGTTTTGACGGAACGTGGGAAACATGACTTTTGAAAACATTCACTTATTTTCTTTCTCTTTTTTTTTTAGACAAAGTTTCGGATTTCGAATACCTACCTCTCACTCTTGGTTTTTTTTTTTTTTTTTTTTTTT
>ML381703.1:42027-67797 GCA_005239525.1 Nicotiana knightiana
TCTCACTCTTGTTTTTTTTTTTTTTTTTGATTTTCTTTCCCTATTCTAGAAGTTGGTCAACATGCAAGCCGAAACAAACAAATGTGCAAGTAGCACGTAAGATGCATCAGGATGGTTATTTAAATTGGGTACACCTGTCTTAGACGGCCCCAACCCCTGTGTTGAGTCCCCAGAAGTCAAATGCACGTGATGCAAACAAAATGTTCCTACTAGGGATCAGGCATGAGGCTATGTCATTCTAGGTTTGAACCCTGGGGTGTATTGTTCTACACCTGGCTTACCCGAGCAGACAACTCAAGTCGGGAGGGGGGAGGGGCAGCGTATCGGGAATACAGAAGCTTCACCGGGTTTGCAACTTGTCCGAACCTCGTTCTAAAATTAGGATATGACTCTAACAGAAAAAGAAGCCACGCGAAGCGCGCTTCCCAGAAGAGTTGGAAGACTCAGAGAGAAGAAGGGGTTGGTAGCAATTTTATATACATTTTACATAATATAAAGCGGTAAAAAGCGGTATTTATCACATTAAGCTCAAACACGTAAAAATCAGACAATTATGAAATTCAATCATAACAGTTATTCTAAGCGTATCGGGAATACAGAAGCTTCACTGGCTTTGCAACTTGTCCGAACCTCGTTCTAAAATTAGGATATGACTCTAACAGAAAAAGAAGCCACGCAAAGCGCACGCTTCCCAGAAGAGTTGGAAGACTCAGAGAGAAGAAGGGGTTCGTAGAAATTTTATATACATTTTACATAATATAAAGCGGTAAAAAGGGGCATTTAGCACATTAGGCTCAAACACGTAAAAATCAGACAATCATGAAATTCAATCATAACAGCTATTCTAAGCTCGAACTCTGAACCCATGAAATTCAATCATAACAGCTATTCTAAGCTCGAACTCTGAACTCTGAACCAGAGATCCTGGGTTCAAGTCCCCAGCAGAGTCGACAGAGCTATCACACCTCCTTTTTCCCGAAGGAGGATATGGGAGTTTTTCCAATTTAAGTGACATAATCGAAATAGGATTATTTATTTTTCAGAGTCTCCACTTGGAATAATTTATGGTTCCAAATCACCGGTTTATTTTAAATCCCAAATCGAGAAAATTTGACTATGTTTAAAGTCTGCGAAAATCAGAAGACCGGGTAAGGAACTATGTTAATCCGGGAGCAGGTGTTAGGCACTCCCGAGTTTCGTGATTTCAGCATGGTCGCTTAACTATTAATAATTAAGTAGTTAAAAGAGGGCAAGGATGTACCAAGTAAAGAAAAAGAAAACGACCCAAACTTAGCGAAGCATGAGGCTTGGCCGGATTCCGTTGATTCCGTAATGAACCAAAACTTACATTAATTAATTATTCTTTGACAAGAACAAATAATTAGTGTTAGTTTCAACTCAAAACAGTTCGAAATCGATGAAGAAATTGGAAGGAACTAAAGTAGGTTTTCTAGCCATTTTCTAGATCTAAAATTCAAGGATTTCGGGTGGTTTTTTGGGGAATCGAAGGTAGATTTGGATTGAGGATGAGGTTAGGAGTGTGGGGTGTGAATCTGGGCAGATTTGGAGGTCATTTGGTGGTGCTAGGGTGGCGGCCGCCGGTTAGGGATCTGTGGGAATTTGGGGGCGGCTAGGGTTAGGGATTTGAGAGATGAAGAGAATAGGGGGGAAGTTTTGGGGTTGGGGGGGGGAGGTTCGGACAGTTATAAAGGAGGGTAGGGCTAGTTGTGAGTTGTTGGATCTGTGGAGATCAACGGCTGAGATCGAAGCAAACTGAACGACGCCTTTTGGATTAGTGTGGGGCTGGGCGGATTTTTGACTTGGGTTGGGGCGGATATGGGGGATTTTGGAGTAATTGGGCCAATCAAAACAATTTTGGCCCAATTCGGAATTTACAAAGCCTTGTTCTCTTTTTCTTTCTTCTTTCTTCTTTCTTCTTTCTTCTTTTTTCTTTTTCCTTGATTTTTTTAACTTAATAAAATTAATTAAAATCCTAAACTAAGTCCTACATCAAATCTAATTTGTGGAATTAGATTAATTGTATATTTATAACTTAAAAATAATTACTTAAAAATAATTAAAGGAGAATACAAATTTATGACTAAAAACTACAAATGTAAAATGACCAACATTTTTTTTGTAAATCCTACATGCAATTAAGACCTAAAATGTAATGCAAAAAGGAATTAAATATTTTTGATATTTTCATGACTTTAAAACATTAAGAGTGCAAAAAGTGCAACTAAGTGCAAACAATTAACCAAAAAAAATTCCTACAAATTCTATAAAACTAAAATAATTAATTAAAAAAAATTATTTGTGAAATTTTGTAGGAATATTTTAGTCGGGAAAAAATCAAATGCTCACACTAATGAGTCTCAAAAATCTCTAGTTACACAAACTTTGTATAAGAAAAGCACTCTTTCTGACCTTTTTTTGATCCTTTATACATGTCTAATCTCTCCCTAATTACTGCATGTATTTGTTGTAACACAAAACAACTATGTACACTTTGCCCTATAAAGATCCTATAATTTCTAGCTATCCATATTTGATATATCATTGCTCTATAAATTGCGGTCATGACTTCTTTCTTGAACCTGCTCCAGTGTTTGTGCTTTATTCTGATCAATTCTTTTTTTTCTTGTGTCGTAGTTTAATCCCAATAAACTTTTGCATTGTATCCCATGACATTTATGCCCAGTTACACTCATAAAACAATTGTATTGAACTCTCCAGTTTGTCCTCCTTGCATAAGATATAACTAGTATTATCACATACAAGACCAATCCTCTGGATCCTCTCTTTTGTGAGCAATCTATCTTATGCATCCAACCATAGAATGACCCTATGCTTCGGTAGTAGTATCCTGCTCCATTTCAACTCAGCAACTTTCATCTTTGTCGCATCTCCCAGTAGCTCCAAATACCCTCTAA
This sequence comes from Nicotiana knightiana, assembly GCA_005239525.1. NCBI lineage: Eukaryota > Viridiplantae > Streptophyta > Magnoliopsida > Solanales > Solanaceae > Nicotiana > Nicotiana knightiana. The sequence goes on from ML381703.1 coordinate 44,964, forward strand.
AAGCTGAGTAATGTTTATTAGAGGTTAGGTTGTATTTCCCTTCATTATACCAGCTTCCCATTTTAAGTTTTATTTTATGCAATTTCCTCCAATACCAACTACTATCATTGGATGGAGTATGCATTCAGAAATCATGCTCTCCATTCATATAGATCATATTCACCCATTTCAGCCATAAGATAGCCTTCTTCTCCATTATCAACCATATCAGTTTACCAACCCTTGTTGTATTCCATAACTTGCATCCTTTAGTGTTAGTCCACCATGTTTCTTTGGACGACAGACTTTATCCCAAGCTACTAATGATATCTTCATTTTTTCTGTTGTATTGCCCCTTAGAAATTCCCTACACTTCCTATCCACTTCTGATAATACACTTTTGAGGTAGAATGAAAACTGACTCCCAGAAATTGTACAGTGAAAATAGCACTGAATTTATGATCTTGTAGTCTGCCTGCATATGACAAATGTCTAGTTGCGTTGGCCCTGATTTTAGTTGTGATCTTCATGCTCAGTTGGTAACATTCAAGTTCATTCCCTTTCCTTGATGTCAATAAAAGCCCCAGGCATCTAATTTGGAATTTCTCAATTGAGAAGCTTATAATACTCTGCAATCTTTCCTTAGTAGCTATATCAACCCCTGCAATAACTAGGTTAGATTTATCTATGTTTGCCTCAAGCCTAGTAGTTTTTGAGAAGGGTTTCAAATCCTCCATCACTCTCTTGATTGAAGACTCATTCCCTTTACAAAAAATCATTAAGTCATCCGCAAATATAAGATGTGTCAATTTTTGATTTTTGCACATTGGATGGAATCTAAAATCAAGCAAAACACTCAATTTATCTAGGATCTTAGACAAGTACTCCATTATCATCACAAACGGTAAGGGAGAAATGGGGTACCCTTGCCTCAACTCCCTTCTTCCTTCAAAATACCCATAATTTTCTCCATTCACTTTCAATGAGAACTTTGTCGTTGTAACACACAGCATTATTAATTTTATGAACTTTCCTGGAAATCCATACCCTACTAGCATCTCCTTTATAAACTCCCATCGCACCATATCATATGCCTTCCTTAAGTCTATCTTTATGAGATATCTAGGAGATATTTTCCTGCTGTAATGCCTGAGTAGGTCATGGCATATTAGAACATTATGCACTAACGGTCTACCTTGCACAAAGCCAGCTTGTGTACCATTCACCAGTGATGGCAGAACCCCCTTTAGCCTCTTACACAACATCTTTGATATACATTTATATACCACATTACAGCATGATATAGGTCTGAATTGGCTTGCATTCTCTGGATTAGTGATCTTTGGTATTAATATAATCACTGTTGCATTTAGTTGCTTAAGCAGTCTCCCATTTCTGAAGAATTCTAGCACAACTTCACTAATGTCTTCCCCAGTTATACCCCATGTCTCTCTAAAAAAATCCACTACCATACCCATCTGGCTCTGGGATCTTTATCTTATTTATGTGGAACATTGCTTCCTTGACATCATTCCTTGTGTAGTTCTGAAGGAGTCTACTTGTTGTGTAACTGATAAAGTGTATCCATTCTATAGGAATCCCTCATAAGCTCTCCTCCTCTGCCCTCCTGTTTCTCCAAGGAGTTTCTGATAGAACCTGACTAAGATAGTTGCTATCTCTTCAGGTTCATGTTGCATCTGGTGATTTTCATCTTGTAATTGAGTAATAGCTTGTACAAGTTTCTTCTGTTTTAATATAAAGTGAAAACATTTCGTGTTATCATCTCCACGTTTGATCCAAGTTGCTTTGCTTCTCTGAATCAACATTGTTTCAGCCAAGTAGCTTGACCTTTTGAACCTCATGCATACTTCATTTTCCAGCATTTGTAAGTCATCATCCATTGGTCTCTGTTGCAACATCATTTGTACTCTCTGTAGTTCAGCCCTATCCTTATCTACTTTCTGCATTATGTTCCTGAAATCTCTTGTATGTAGTCCTCTCAACTTTTGCTTTAGTGCTTTCAATTTACTCACCACCTGAAACATTCTACATCCTTCAATTTGCATTGCTTACCCTTCTTTTACTATTCCTTGAAATTGTGGATGTGAGCTCCACATGTTACAATACTTAAATATTTTTCTGTTCTTTTGAGGCTTATTTACCAAGTTGACATGAACTGGGCTGTGATCACTCGCACCCTCTGGCAAGTATCTTGTCCTGCAATCCAGCATGTTGTCCATCCATTCTCCATTAACAAAAATCCAATCAATTTTTGAATAAACTCGATTACTATCCTGCTTATCATTCGAGGTGTATCTGCAGCCATCATTTGGTAATTCATTGAGCCCACAATTATCAAGGCATTCCCGAAAATCCACCACTTCTGATAGAGTGACTGTATTTCCTCCAATTCTATTCTCTCTATGTAGTGCTGAGTTAAAATCTCCCAACACTATCCATGGTGTAATACTTCCCTTTCCTAGCTGATTCAAATACTCTCATCCTTAAGATTATGAGCATAGACAAATGTGATAAGAAAGTTGATCTGCATTGTTACATATTTCACTAAGCATGTGATCGCTTGTGAATTTTCACTAATTTTGTAACTTCATACATATCTTCTCTCCAAATCATACATACCCTCCCATTATAGTGTGAAAGAAATTCTAAATATTAATTGGCTAATATTTGTAGCATTTGGCTATTATTAATAATATTTTATCAATTGACTAATATTGATAGCATTGTTGCTCTAAACGGACAAACTTGGTAGTTTTCCAAATTTAAAAGGTGGCACTAAATAATCCTATTTGTACAAATCGCCCATAGATCGGACCTAAAGGTGCCTAAATAATGATTCCCACATGGGGTTAGAGAAGAATTAATATAGAGGAGGTGACTTTGCACCCCAACTACGTGTTTCTAGTACTACAGTACTACTACTTTTTGAGATGCTAGGACAAAAGACTTAAACTTAAGGGTCGTTTGGTAGGGTGTATAAGAATGAATAAAGTGTATTAGTAATGCATGAGTTAGTAACGCAAGCATTAATTATGCAGATATTATTTCTTATCTAATGTTTGGTGTGGTGTATTAAACTTATAATGCATTGCATAATTTTTAAGAAAAATAATTGTTTACAAAATGTCCTCCATATTCTCTAGCTTTAAGGGACTTTAAGAATAATTTTGTCTTTAATCATGCTAATGCATGCATTAATAGCCTTGATATTACTAATGTCATGAATTTCTATGCATTACTTATGCATAGGATAATGCCAAGTATGATGTATCAGTAATGCATAGAGCTAATACTTGCATTATTTTTTGTAATACCTCCTACCAAACGACCCCTTATGGTTTTTAAAGAGATCTAAAGCATAAATATTTGACCTTACGAAAAGAAAGAACTTTTTCCAGAAAAGTCCATAAATCCAACACTGAATTTCACTAATTAATGTAATTACAACAACATTAATCCTAAAAAACAACATAATTGTCCTGACAATATACTGTAATTAACATAGAAATTGTCTCATAGGATGTGACAATTATTGTCTTGTTTACCACCTACTTCCTTGGTTTCCTTATTGCTAGTTGTATCCTCTTGCTTTGCAGCTGCCTCTATTTCCATATTAGCAATTTTAACTTCAGGTTCAGTCTGGTTAGATGGCTCAACCACAACTGGTTCAACCCAAACCAAACTCTCCATATAAGAAGTTACATAAGGAACTCCTATTCCATTTGCCCATATACCAAAATCCTCAAACTCTTCATTTTTTGGATCATATAAAAACACATTCTTATTTATATACACAATTGCCTCTGCACCATCTTCCAACACTCGCAATGGAATTATAGGACCAGACAATTCTTCGTCCAACCTTGTCACATACAATTTGGTCCATGTTTCTTCGACCGCATACTCTTTCATTAACCAAACCTCGATATCTAGACAGTTATCGACAGACGAACTCGATTTTGCACAAACAGAGAGCGATCCATGCAAGGGGCTAATACAATTGGCTTCGCGTTCGTGAGGATTTGGTAGCCAAAATTCCTGGAACACCTCTTTAGCCACATTGAATGAAAGTATAGGCAATCTCCTAGGCCTAATTTTGCCGAATTCGCGCTGCGTTAGCCAATGTATGCATCCATTGAAAAAAACCGTGTCACCACGGGCATAATAATATTGTGAAGGAAAACAATCACCTATTTTTTTCCATGAATCTTGTTTTAAACTATAGACCTCAACTTCAGACCATTGTTTCTTTTCGTTTTTTAATCTATCATCAATGTAAGTAATTTTTACCAATTTGTGATCCGTCGTACCGTCAAAACCGAATCCAAAATTAGGAGAATGCCTTTGACGTTCTGGAGAGAAGGTAGAATCAGGCAAAGTCCTGCATTTTCTCATTGAAGGATTCCACAAATTGATTTCTTTTTTACCGTGTAAGAAATTTGTAAGGTAACAAATCAAACCGTTACAATAGCCAACCAAAACGTACGTGCATGGCTTAGTGTTAGTTATAGGGAAACCAGGATGAATAAGCTCCTCACTTGGACTACCAGCGTAACACCAAGATCGAAGACCTTCGTTGGGATATAATTGATACACAATTTGGAAAAGTCTCAACTTTCTGCTAACAATTTCCATGTTCATTCTATGCGCGTTCATGAAAATTGGATCGTCGATTAGAGAACACCAAGATTTACAAACAGATCTAAATCGAGCAAGAGCTTCCACTGATAAATGCACTAGAATCTTGTTGATGATTTTTTTATCCGTAAATAATGATTTCTCCATTTAATTCGTAAAGCACGTACTGTTGATGGCGAACTTTTGGAGTACTCTATGAATTAGAAAGAGCAAATGAACGATAGTTAAGAACGAACAAATTAAGCGTAAGGGTAAATCAATATGGGATCATGCAGAAAGAAGCTTAGTTGACAAATCCTAAGAAAGCTGTGGAGAATACTGGTTTTGCTGAATTTTAGCTTTCTTTGTTTAAGTTTGACAAAATGTTTCTTCATAGCCACTACGTGGGGCTATCATATTAATTTCTTGTTGTATGACAAATGTAAGGAAGGCAATAATTTCGATATTAAATTTGCTAATTCATTATTATTGTACCCCCAAAAAAAACCTTTTGGAGGAAAGTGGTAATTATTCTTCCAAAATGCTAAACATATTTAAAAGTGTTATAAATAGAATTCTATTTAGAGTGAATGTCTATCTTTTAGAGAATTCGTTTTTCCGCTATAAATAGAGGGGTCTTACCCCATTGTAAATCATCCCAAAATTTAATAAGAATTTCCTCTCTCTTTCTCTGTAATATTGTTCTTGTTCTTTTATTGTTTCATAACACGTTATCAGCACGAGACTCTACCGTCTCAAGAAGCTCTTTGAGAAGATTAAGGTATAACTTTTCTCCTCTCCTTTTCTTTTAATTATGACTCACATTATGAAAAGAAAGTTCGTTGCCCTTGAAATTTCGGGCAACAACTATATGACATGGGTGTTGGATGCTGAAATCCATTTAGATGCAATGGGTCTTGGAGACGCCATTAAAGATAAAAATAAAGCATCTACCCAAGACTGTGCTAAGGTCTTGATTTTCTTGCGCCATCACCTTGATGAAGGGTTGAAAATAGAATATCTCACAGTCAAAGATCCACTTGTTTTGTGCAATGGCTTAAAGGAAAGATATGACAACTTAAAGTTGGTCATTCTTCCACAAGCACGATATGATTGGGCTCATCTGAGGCTCCAAGATTTTAAGTCTGTTTCTGAATATAATTCTGCGATGTTCAAAATTACTTCTAAATTGAAACTTTGTGGAGATACCATCACTGATTATGATATGCTTGAAAAAACGTTTACAATGTTTCATGCTTCCAATATGGTCTTGCAACAGCAATACGAGAGAAAGGTTTCAAGAAGTACTCAGAATTGATTTTTGTTCTCCTTGTGACTGAGCGAAATAATGACTTGCTCATGAGAAATCACGAAAATCGACCCACTGGATCTACACCATTGTCTGAAGTGAATGAAGTGTATTCCCATTATGCCAAACGTGAGAAAGGTCGTGCCCCCTATTAATGGTCGTGGTCGTGGCCGTGGACAAGGAAGAAATTTTCCTGGTGTTAATCGCCCCCCAAAGAAAAATAACCACCAAAAGTGGAAAGGGAAATATGAGAAGCCAAAGGCAAATGGTTCAGAGACTGAATGTTATCGTTGCGGTGGAAAAGGCCATTGGGCAAAAATTTGTCGTGTACCAAGACATTTGGTTGAGCTTTATCTAGCATCTCTAAAGAATAAAGGTCATGAAGCTAATTATGTCTATGATAATGAATTTGACATCACCCACTTAGATGTGGCAGACTTCTTTGAGCGCTCTGATGGAAAAATAGACCATTTGATCGGTGATGGATCCGTGGTTAAAGATGATTGAGTAGTTTAATCTTTATTTTTGCCTATTTGTAGTAGTTAATGAATAAACATCATGTAATCACAATTCTTTACATGAGTAGTCATTAGTATCAATTAGTATTATTTATTTTATAAATAAAGTTAGTTCGCTTTAGTAGAATGTAATTCTAGAATCATCTGTTATTTCGTTAGCACCTACTAGTTTTAATACATTACCTAATATGACTAATTATGCTACTATATAGTGTCATTATTCTGTCAGGCAATCTAAATAAATTATCAACCACTTTAAAACATATCACGTTGTTCTCTTGATTGTCGTATTTGACAAAATCATTCACCGGGTATCCATGTATACATCATAAGTTGGAAAACTACTTTTATAGCCATGTACAATTTTCTCATAACAACGTACACGTACTAAAACAAAAGTACAGTTGATATTATGTAAAAGAATTTTTTTTTTCCTCTGAAAATACTAATATTTATTTGTATATTTTTTTTGTATGTCAAATCATGGGAAGCAAATATAGATATCTCACAAAACAAACTTGGATCAAAATTCAATTGTAAAAATATTTGCTTAGTTGATTCATGTACGACACATACAATATTCAAAGAGAAGAAATATTTCTCTCATTTAAGTATGTGTAAGGCAGATGTTACTACAATTTCTGATAGTAGTAAATTAATTGAAGGCTCTGAAAAAGCTACTATAACTCTTCCTAAAAGAACAATACTTATCATAGAGAACACAATGTTCTCCTCCAAGTCCAAGAGGAACTTGTTGAGTTTTAAAGATATCCGCCGAAATGGATATCATATTGAGACAATAGATGAGAATAATCTTGAATATCTCATCATTACCAAGAATGTCTCTGGCCAAAAGAGGATTATTGAGAAGTTCCCATTTTTATCTTGTGGCCTGTATTGGACAAGAATTAGTGCAATTGAGGCACATTCTATTGTAAACCAAAAGGTTACTGATTCCAATACATTTGTACTTTGGCATGATCGATTGGGACATCCTGGATCAATTATGATGAGACGAATTATAGAAAACTCAAATGGGCATGCCTTAAAGAATTTAAAGATTCTTTTAAATAATAAATTTTCTTGTGCTTCTTGTTATCAAGGCAAGTTAATTATTAGACCATCACCAACAAAGGGATCCCCTGCATTTTTGGAACGTGCACAAGGGGACATTTGTGGACCTATTCACCCACCTTGTGGGTCATTTAGATATTTTATGGTCTTAATAGATGCATCCTCTAGATGGTCTCACGTGTGCCTATTGTCATCTCGCAACCTCGTGTTTGCAAAATTAATGGCACAAATAATCCGATTACGGGCACAATTTTTCGATAATCCAATTAAGTCTATTAGACTTGATAATGCTGCTGAGTTTTCATCCCAAGCACTTAATGATTATTGTCACACCCTTTTTTTACCGCCCAAAAGATGTATGTTATTGGATTGTTGTGGGTTGAAGAGTTTTTCCAATTAAAGTGATAAATTTTAAATAGGGATTATTTTATTGCTCAGCGTCGCCACTTGGAATTGATTTTTGGGTGTTCCAAGTCACCTTTTATTTGAATCCCTAATCAAAGGAATATTTTACTCTCTTTTTATTGGTCCACAAAAACAAAGTTCGGGTAAGGAATTTTGTTGATCGGGGAGAAGGTATAAGGCATTCCCCGAGTCCCGTGGTTCTAGCACAGTCGTTTTATTGACTTAAACTTGGCTTAAATTAATTCTGAATAAACTGTGCTTTATTAGTTTCTGTGTTTTACTTGCCCGCTTTTACTTCTTGATTATTAGATTTATCAAGAAAAATAATTTTGGATAAATTACGTTGTCATAATCACCTATGCAAGCGAATGCGTGATCGCGACGAAATTTATTAATTTTATCATAACGACGCTATGCAAGTGAATCCGCAATTATGACGAAGATTATTAGTATATTATTACTTTTAAAAGAAATTACTACATTTAAGGAATTAATTAAAAATTAACTATCGCACTACGCAAGCGAATCCGCGATTTTTAACAAAAAAGGAATAATTAGAAATTAATTAAAGCTAGTAGAAATGGTATGAAATTATTGAATTAAAATTTATTGAATGTTAAAACATCACGCTACGCAAGCGATTCCGTGAGTTAAAGCTCGCCTACTAATTGCCTAGCATTTAAATTAATTATAAAAGAGACTAAATTATTTCATAAAAGAAAATTCCGATTTTTATCGAGGTTAGTGACTAAACAAATACATACATATGTACGTACATTATATATATATATATGAGTTTGGACCAAACATTTTAAAAGAACGGAAAAATAAGAATCATATTCTAATGTTCATGCCTAAAACAAGCAAATTGCCCATAATTTCATGATTTAACTTTAAAGCCATGTAAAGTCAATAAGAACTGGTAATTCAAAAAAAAAATTATTACATGAATTCTAAAAACAGAAACTACGGCCAAGAGCCCTTTTTAAATTTTAATACTTCAATTAATTCTTTTACTAAAACTATATTTTGAATTACTACCCGGGTAACATATCAACACCCCAAATGACATATTGACTACATGACAACAAAAATGAAAAATAAAGAAAGGAAGGAAGTCAGTGATATGCTTGAAAAAGAAAACATATTTTGCTCAAATTGTTCCTCTCTTAAAGCACCATGATGGCTCAATTATTTGATTTCTCACTAACCTTTTCTTCTTCTTTTTTAGCATATAAAACTACTCTAAGTTAATAACTTTATGCAAACTCTACAATCAAAAATCAAAATGCTAGTCTTCGTTACAAACATTGTAAATACCTCATACAGCTTATAGATATAATAAGTGGACAAGGGAATAATGAAACTAGAACTATTACATCACATATATTCAATACATGTATCAAATAGTCAAAAGGAGCACAAAATATTGAATCATCTCATTCACACTCTCATTCGGATCAAGAATTACAACATCAATTGACGGAGTTACCTGAAATGGAGAAACGCCAAAATATAGAGGTGAAAACGAGCAATAACAGCAGAAAGCAGCAATAGGAGCAGCAGTGAAATCAACAGTGTTAAAGCAGCCCAGAAATCTTAGTAAAACTAGTGACTTTCAAGAGAAGGAAACTCAGAAACAAAACTCTAAGACTACTATTTTTTCTGAAAAAATTATGCACTCTAAGACTCACTTCTAGAGCTCACAATTTTCAGCTTGTTAAAGGAAGCTTCAACTGAAATTTTTCTTCAAACTTGTGTTCTTTTTGAGTGAGTAGAGATGTCCAGAATATGTTAGTGTAAGAGTGTCCCCTTAAGTCTGAAAAATGACCTCTTTAAGTAGGAAAAATAAGTCCTTTTGGACAGATTTTGGTTCACCAAAAATCTGTTCAAAAGGACAAACTTTTATGTGCCAAAACAGTGTATTTTTCACCAAATTCTGACACAAAACAGAGCAGTTGTGTTTCCAACATATTTAAACAGTAAAACACCCAACAACCATGTACTTTAAACTCAAGTATTCAGCTTTTGTCTACACATGACTGAAATTCATCTTATATACTCAAACTTAAACCAACTAAGAACTAGCAAAACAGAAACAAGACTTATATGTAATCGACCTAAATATTCAAACAAACTAACTAAAGACAATCAATTTATGAGAACTAAACAGTAGACAATTGGAATCAGGAAACACTACCTGAAATACAACTCAAATGAACATTGATAAACTATTGAACAACGATTAATAGAAACCTAAACAATCGACTAAGTACATGATTCAAAAATACTAAGCGACAACTAACATTACTCACTTTAAACTAACTAACAACTTAACTAAAGATAAACAAAACACATAAACGAACAAAGAAGAAAAATCAAAAATTTAGTCCTAAGCAAACTACAATGAAACAGAAAGAAAAGAAAAAGAAAAAGGGACATAAGGGATTAGGGTGCACCGGAAACGCGAGTGCCCGAGACAGTGGTGGTGCGGAAGTGGTGGCGATTCGGGCAGTGATGGATGAAGTTTGACGTCGGATGCTCTTCTTGTTTTTGGCCCCTCATTATCAACTCCAATCAAACTGAAGTCCAATAACGAACTCCGCAACGAGAAAGGCTCGTCTGTAACCCGCCGGAATTTAGCCACCGAGGTTTCGACTTCCAACCAAGAAAGAACGGTAGATTAAGGAAGAAACACACACTCATGTAGGTATTAAGTAGTGGTGAGGTCTCAAACTTGACGAATTTGAGGAGAAATAGGCGGCTAGGGTTTCGGTTTTTTAAAGATTCATGGAGATTGAGATGGAGTTTGAGGATTTGGGGTTCGGATATGATTAAAGGATGAAGAGACGAGGAACTAGTGAAATTTTGAGGGGTTTTGGGCGGTGGCGCGCGGTGGAGCAGAGGCGACGGCGCGACTAGGGTTTGGGTTTGTCGATTTTTGGTGGATATTTGGGGAATTTGGGTTGTAAGTCTAGAAAGGGTGAGTAGAGGAAGGAGATGGTGTAGGTTTGATGGTGTTTGGATCACCACCAGCGGCGGCGCACGGTGATGACAGTGGATGGGGCGGCGGCGGCTTAAGAGAGGGTGAGAGAGAGGAGAGAGTGAAGAGAGAGGGGTCTAGGGTTTGTATTAAGAAATAATGGCCAAAAATCTGATTTACAAAGGATTATATACCTTGGAGGAAATTAAACCAGGACCGTTGGATCTTGAGAATTGAAGGGCTGAGATTGGATCTTGGTTTCACTAAATGAAACGACGTAGTTTTGTTTAAAACTACGTCGTTTTAACCCTCTCCTAGCAGCCACTTAATTGGCAATAAAATTGCACTCTTAGCCACCCAACCATTTTAATTTTAACTATTTTCCTTTAATCCTATCTCATTAAACTATAATCTAATTAACCTAAATACTAACTAATAAAATTAAACCTAATAAAACTAATTAGCTAACAATTGAATTAATCATATGAGAAATTAATTTGATTAACTTATCAAATAATTAGTCAATTAAAAGAGCAAACACACAAAAAGCCAATATTTTCTTTTTTGGTATTTTTGTGATAAGAAAAAATTGCAATAATAAATTTAGGAGATGTTAAGAATAGTGCAAAAATTAGGTATTCACAGCTGTCTCTCTTTGCTCGAGAACGTGAAGTGTTTTCGTGCAAAGAAAAGTGAATGTCATAGCTAATTTTTGCTCCCATATCACTCCAATGGAAGTAATTTTTTTTAAAATGGTGACCGAACCTTGCTCCCGAGGTTGCCTACATATCCTTGTATAGAGGAATCAGGTCACTGTAGTTCTGGGAAAATTTTGGTAGCTAGGACTACCGGACACTGGAGTTAAGACTGTTGTTGTTGCTGTTGTTGCTACTATTACTTGCTACTGTTATTGTTACTCGTTGCTTACATCAAAAGAAAAGGATAAGATAACTACATATGTCTGCAAACTAAGAGTTACAAAATTCCTATCTATGCGTCTTCCAGAATCAAATCTTGATTCTTGACTTGCTCACTTGTGTTGACCTTAGATTGGATCTTGATTCTCCTTGAAGAAAAGATTATGACTCAATCTCGATTGCTTGCTTTCTGGATCAGAATTTGAGAAGATGAATCTTGAGAAGCTGGGTTGCTGACACATTGTCAAAGTTAACTCCAATTATCATGTTTCGTCCTTCTGATGATAACTGAAAGTGCAAGCTTCAATCGTCACAAACTGTGTTTTTATAACGGGGCCTGCAAATCCATCAAAGACGAACAAAAATTTTCTTCCCCAGTTTGGACTAGGAAAATTTTGTGAGTTATTAGGGAAAGCTATAAACTATCTAATTTATTGAAAGGCGGACGAAAACATTATTATAAACTAGTTCAACGAGATAAAATTTTATGACGAGGGATTGTGTACCCAACGTTACCAGAGGATATGTAATCAGGGGTCGGTGCGCTGTATTACTGAAGATGAATGTAACCAGGGTTGGCACCCTGTATTACTCAAGAGGAATGTAACCAGGGGTTGGTACCCTGTATTACTGAGGAGGCATGTAACCAGGGGTTGGTACCCTGTATTACTGAAATAAGTGTAACCAGGGGTTGGCACCCTGTATCACTGAAAGGAATGTAACCAGGGGTTGGTACCTTGTATTACTGGAAGGAATGTAACCAAGGGTTGTTACCCTGTATTACTGAAAGGAGTGTAACCAGGGGTTGGCACCCTGTATTACTGAGAAGGAATGTAACAAGGGGTTGGTACCCTGTATTACTGATAAAGTGTTGAATCCCTCTAGGTGAAAAGTATCTACCTGAGTTAAGCTACTTAACACAACCTGCGCGAAGAGTACTTCTACCCGGAACTATGAGCTGGATCCCTCCAGGCGAAAAGGGTTCCACCTGAGTTAAGCTATATGAAGCATCCTGAGTGAACAGTACTTCTACTCGGAACCATGAGCTGGATCCCCCTAGGCGAAATGGTTCTACCTGATTTAAGCTACATGAAACATCCTGAGTGAAGAGTACTTCTACCCGGAACTATGAGCTGGATCCCCTACGCGAAATGGTTCTACCTGAGTTAAGCTACGAAAATGGGAGGTATGGACAGTAGTGATGCATGCTAAAAAAGAAAATGGTGATTTTAAGGAGCTTACGTTTGGGGACATTCGTCCTTTGAGAATCGTCATTCTGTACTTCTTTATTTCTGCTTCAAACAAAGAAAAATTTGTGATTTTTCAAAGTGGTGGCTGGTTTGTGGCCTTGATGCCTGTTGCAGTTTGAATTCACGGCAGCTCCACTGCTGAAGAGGCGATTCTATCAGTGTGGTACCGAGGTGCTCGGATACTCTATTTTGCATTCTGGAGACCTTGTTTTCTGGCGTTGCCCCAGGTTGTTTCATACTCAGATGTCCATGATACTGCTAACCCTTGGCCCTAAGGCAATACAATTTTTCCCTTTAAAATCAAACTCAGTTGTCTTGCACCCAGTACCAATTTGTGTTCGTAGTGCTTATCAAATTTTCTCATGAAGAAGGTCCCGCTTAGGCGACCTTTTCAGTTTCTTTGAGGCACTTTGTTCGCCTTATCGAATGAGATCACAGATGGATTCTGCCTTTCGTCAGTGCCATATATGCCCCAAATTATGCTCGATATTACTGGGAAACTGTAGCTAGTTTTGCAGCCATTTCTTTGCTTCGCTTTTGATGCAAGATTGGACCGAAAGGGACTCAAGGAAAAATTATGGATAACAATAGAAGAATAATTGAAGGTGTAAAAGAACTTTGTTTAAACAAAAGATGTCCCTTTCGAGGAAAGGAATAGGGAGACTTATCTGGAAGTATGTGCCGACTTCAATGAATCATAACATGCATTTTGGACTGGACGCCTGATCCGTCTAAGCTGTCTAATTCTCAAAATCCGCCGCAAATATTCATCTTGAAACTGTCTTGGGTTGTGCTCATGCCGGAGTATTCAAAAACCCTCATTCGGCTAGTAGCGCCCTTTGCGTGTTTTCGCTAACTGACCTCTCTCATTTCTATACTCACTGTCGCCTTATGGTGCCCATTTGGATTTTCACCAATAATACTCTCTCATTTCTCTGCTCACCGTCGCCTTACAGTGCCCATACGGGTTTTCACCAATAAGACTCTCTCATTTGTTCTTCTTCTTTTTTTTCTTTTTTTTTAACCGAGATATGACATGCGGAAGGTTTCCCAATGACCCTGGCATGGGGACTTCAAATATTATCAAAGATTGCTCAGAAGTTCTTAACAGGGGAAAAATGGGAAAAGAACCTTGAACTGAATTACAACTTTTGGAACCGTTTCTACAGAAAAAACCGTAAAATAAAACAAACTTCTGCCCCGGTTTTGGAGTATTGGGAATATGGATTTTTTGTTGTGATGGACTGAACCCAGGGTAAGGCTACCTACGTATCCTTTCGGAATCAGGTCGGACATAGTTCAATGACTCAGAAGATTTGTTGTTTGGATTCTTTTCTTTTCTTCCTTTTTTTTGTTGCAAGTACATAGGTTCCAAAAATCGGAAAACAAAGAAGACAAATACAGCTCAAAAGGGTTAACAAGAGGGTGACACCTATTTGAAACAACGAGCAATGGTGGCCTTCGTCATCTCGATTCTGAGAAAGTCATGCGTGAAAGTTCCACAGTGGGTATATATCAGACATAATATATTTTGACTGCATATGCGTTAATGGTCATGCCTGGTACCCTTCCTTCTTCATCTACCAAGTGCAAGGCCCCTTTTGGTAACACTTTCTTGATGATGTAGGGTCCTTGCCAGTTTGGGGAGAACTTTCCTTTAGCTTCTACTTGGTGTGGAAGAATGCGTTTCAGAACGAGTTTGCCCACCTCGAAGTGCCTTGGACGCACTTTCTTATTGTAAGTGCATGTCATTCTTTGCTGGTATAACTGGCCAAAGCACACTGCTGCTAGCCGTTTTTCATCAATCAGCATTAGTTGTTCCAATCGGGTCTTTACCCATTCTGTTTCTTCAATATCCGACTCTGCAATGACTCGAAGAGAGGGAATTTTGACTTCAGCCGATATTACAGCTTCCGTTCCATATACCAACAGATAAGGAGTTGCACCAACGAATGTGCGAGCATTTGTGCGGTATCCCAAAAGAGCAAAAGACAACTTTTCATGCCATTGTCTGGAAATTTAGATCATCTTCCTAAGAATCTTCTTGATGTTCTTGTTCTCCGCTTCAACGGCTCCATTGGCTTTTGGCCGGTAAGGGGTAGAATGGCGATGCATAATTTTAAATTGCTCGCATACCTCCTTCACCAAATTACTATTTAGATTGCTTGCATTGTCAGTGATAATGGTCTTTTGGATACCAAAATGACATATGATGTTGGAATGGACAAAGTCTACCACTGCTTTCTTGGTGACTGCTTTGAAAGTGGCGGCCTCCACCCACTTGGTGAAGTAATCAATTGCNACATGGGATGCAACTTCGAAGGTGGCGAGTGAATCAGGTCACCTTGAATCTGGCATTGGTGACAATTGCGAACAAAACTGAAGCAATCCCGCTCCATAATAAGCCAATAATACCCTGCCCACAGAATCTTCTTCGCCAAAACATATCCATTCATGTGAGGTCCACATACCCCCGAATGTACTTCACTCATGATCCGCTTAGCTTCTGTGGCATCTATGTATCTCAACTAGTTCAAATCTGATGTCCTTTTGTACAAAATTTTCCCATTCAGGAAGAAACCGCCGGCGAGCCGCCTTATAGTTCTTTTTTGATCTGCCTTGGCATGCTCTGGGTATTCCCTCGTTTTCAGGAATCGTTTTATGTCATGATACCAGGGTTCACCATCTGGTTCTGTCTCAATAGTATTGCAATAACTGTGTTGATTCTGAACTTGGATTTCCAATGGATCAATATGAGTGTTACCTGGATGAGGGATCATCGAGGCTAAAGTAGCCAAGGCATCGGCTAGTTCATTGTGAGACCTGGGAGTGTACCTAAACTCGATGGATTTTAATTTTTTGCTCAGGTCTTGCACACATTGTCTGTATGGAATAAGCTTGATGTCTTGAGTCTCCCATTTGCCTTGGGCTTTCCGGATAAGCAAATCAGAATCTCTCATAACCAATAGTTCATGCACATCCAGATCGAGGGCCATTTTAAGACCCATGATACAAGCTTCGTATTCTGCTGTATTATTAGTACAAAAGAAACAAAGTCGGGCCGTTGCAGGTAATGTTGTCCGATAGGCGAGATGAGGATTGCCCCGATCCCAACTCCTTTGATATTGGCATCCCCATCAAAATACATTTTCCATACATGGATGGTGTCCGGAACTACTTCCTCTATTGAGTTGACCTCTTCGTCTGGGAAGTATGTGCTCAGTGGCTTGTAATCATCATCAACTGGATTCTCTGCCAAATGATCTGCCAAAGCTTGTGCTTTCATTGCGGTGCGAGTGACATAGACAATGTCAAACTCTGTGAGCAGAATCTGCCATTTTACGAGCCTGCCAGTGGGCATCGGCTTTTGAAAGATGTACTTCAAGGGATCCATTCTGGATATGAGGTAAGTGGTGTAGGCTAGGAGATAATGCCTCAACTTCTGAGCAACCCAAGTCAAGGCACAACACGTCCTTTCTAAAAGGGTGTACTTAACCTCATAATTGGTGAACTTCTTGCTCAAATAATAGATTGCCTGTTCTTTTTTTCCCTTTGCATCATGTTGCCCTAGAACGCATCCAAAGAAATTATCCATCACCGATACATATAAAAACAAAGGCCTAACAGGTTCAGGTGGGACCAGTACAGAGGATTTTGACAGATAGTTTTTGATCCTATCAAAAGCTTTTTGGCAATCGTCCGTCAACTTGATAGAAGCATCCTTTTTCAGCAGCTTAAAGATGGGCTCACACGTGGTTGTGATCTGAGCAATGAACCTACTGATGTAGTTCAACCTCCCGAGCAAACTCATGACTTCCTTTTTATTCTTCGGGGGTGGCAAATCTCGAATGGACTTTATCTTGATGGATCCAATTCGATGCCTCTCCGACTGACTATGAAACCGAGGAGCTTCCCAGATGGAACCCCAAATGCACACTTGGCTGGATTAAGCTTAAGGTCATACCTTCGAAGTCGTTCAAAGAATTTTTTTCAAATCGTGCACGTGATCAGCTTGTGTTTTTTATTTTACAATGACATCATCGACATATACTTCTATCTCTTTGTGCATCATGTCGTGAAAAATGGTGGTCATGGCCCTCATGTAAGTTGCCCTGCATTCTTCAAACCGAATGGGATGACCCTGTGACAATAAGTACCCCATGGAGTGGTGAAAGTGGTCTTTTCTGCGTCATCCTCATCCATTAGAATCTCGTGGTACCCAGCATATCAATCCACGAACGATTGTATCTCATGCTTTGCGCAATTATCTACAAGAATGTGGATGTTTGGCAAAGGAAAATTATCCTTTGGACTTGCTTTGTTTAGGTCCCTGTAGTCAACACAGACTCTAGTTTTTCCATCCTTCTTTGGAACAGGCACAACATTTGCCACCTAGGTGGTGTATCGGACAGCTCTGACCACATTGGCGCTCCACTGCTTCATTATTTCCTCTTTGATTTTGTCACTCATATCCGTTTTAAATTTTTGTTGCTTTTGTTGGATTGGTGGAAAATCAGGATACGTGGGAAGCCTATGAACCACTAGATCAGCACTTAAACCCAGAATATCATCATAAGACCAAGCAAATACGTCTCTGTATTCAAATAAAAGTTGAATCAAGGAATCTCTGGTTTTTTGTTCAATGTGAATGCTTATCTTTGTTTCTCTAACTTCTTCGTGACTCCCGATATTAATGGACTCGATTTCATTGAGGTTGGGCTTAGGCTTATTTTCAAATTGTTCCAACTCTCTTGTTATTTCCTCAACAGCCTCATCTTCGTCATATCCAACCTCTTGATGCATTATTTCGAAATTAGACAGCTTTTTAAGATCTGGGGGTGAATTCTGCATGCATGTCATGTTATTAAAGCCGACATTAATGGAACTGAAATAGAGACAAAATGACTTAATTAGGAAAATGAAAAGATACAAAATTTAATACGAAACTGAACTGCATTTCATAGAATTCGAAAGGATAGAAGGGTTAACATCAAAACAAAACAATCATACTGAGATGTTTGGATTACAACCCTGAAAGTAACCCAAAATACAAAAAGAAGCTACAAAAGCAAACTACCAAGACTCCTTCCTTATGGGGAGAGGAGTTGATTCCCAATTGTTGAGCATGGTATCTGGGTCAATTAGTTGCACATCGGCACGACTACTGCCTTCACCGGCCTGGATCATATTCACTTCAGAAAACATCTGGCTGAATCCGTGACAAATTTCATCAATGTTTGCCTGCGCCGAGGAATGTTGACCTTCTTGGAGTCGTGGCTTGACAAAAGTGTAGAAAATGTGAGGGATAGGTTGTTGCAAGACCCATCCGTGCTTTTTGCGGTGTTTGGCTTTGTCTTCGTCTGCTTGTGTCGGCCTGAAGCCTAAACCAAAATTACCCTGGTTACTGAACGGAGAAATGGGCTCCGTAATTCCTTGCAACGATGCCCCCAAGCCTTTTCCTGGCTCATAACCTTGTCTTAGCATGAGTGTCGCTACCATTACAGATGTGGCGGAAAGACGAGGATGCAGAATGGGCCTTCCTTCCTCAACATGGTCCGCAAGAACCACTTCAAAAGCCTGATAGACAATGGATTCACACCCTTCCTTGGCCTCAATACAGGGTATTAACGGGTCTTTATGAATGGACGACTCGTCTTCCGCATGAACAATAATTTCTTGCCTATCATGTTCGAATTTGAGCATCTGATGCAAAGTGGATGGCACAGCTCGGTTTGTATGGCATGGCCTTCCAAGAAGAAAGTTATAAGAAGTGTCCATGTCCACTACTTGGAAGACAATTTCGAAGTCAACCGGCCCAATCGTCATGGTGAGGCTGCTCTCCCCAATGGTATCTCTCGCTGAGCCATCAAAAGCCCGGATGCGGACATTGCTGGATCGAATTTTGTCAGTATTTATCTTCATGCATTGCAAGGTAGAGAGAGGGCATACATCTACGCTCGAGCCTCCGTCAACCATGACTCGCTTTACGTAGTGCCCCTCACATTTAACAATCAAGTGTAAAGCCTTGTTGTGCCCGGCTCCTTCTTCAAGGAGTTCATCATCAGTAAAAGTGATTATGTTCACCTCAAAAAATCTGTTGGCTATCTTTTTTGATTGATTCACTGTGGTCTTCTCTGAGACATGTGCCTCGTTCAGGATCCTGATCAGCACACGAGCATGTTCTTTTGAATGCATGAGCAGAGATAGTAGAGAAATTTAGGCAGGAGTCTTTCTCAGCTGGTAAATGATTGAGTAATCCTAAACTTTCATCTTTTCAAAAACTCTTCTGCCTCCTCTTCAGTGACTGGTTTCTTTATTGGCAATTGGCCTTCTCTGATTTGCTTGGCCTTCCTCAACTGTTCTAGAGAGTAACACATTCCCGATCAGTCAAACCTCCAGTTCCCCCACTTCTTATATGATTTCCTTGACTTTGTAAGTCATCACAATTTTGTTGTAGTTCTAAGAAATGGTCTTCGTGTTTGTCACAGGGGGTTGCACGGCAGGTTTGATTATGATCGGCTCAGTTATACCCTTCGTATCGCCCTAGTTCTGCCTTGTGATGGGGTGGCCTCCAAGGACATATAACCTTGGACTTGGAACATTGGAGAGAACTTCCAACCTCGGGATTTTTGAAACAAATAAAGTTTCCTTCTCTGAAATCTGGGCGCCTTTCACAATCAATGACACATCTCAGCTTGGACTTACTTTTAGACATGTTCCTTCTTGAATTGCTCTTGATGTCATTTCTACTCGACCAGCCGGCTTGTATTCTTGATCTCGGACAATCATTCCCACAAAGTGAACATCATTGTGTACTGGCAAGGGGTTGTTGGTCACCTTAGGAGGGCCCTCGTCTTTTGTCACTACAATCAGTTTTTCAGCAATTAGTCTTTCTATGGCTCTTTTCAGAGTCCAACAATCATGAGTGCTATGTCCCGGGGCACCTGAATGATATTCACATCTAGCATTTGCTTGAAACCCATGTGAGTCAGGATGCATATGGTGGGGAGCGATGGGTCTGATCACGCCTATTTGCTTCAGCTTCTGGAATAAACTAGAGTATGATTCAGCTAATGGAGTGAATTTTTCCGCGTGTCTATGCTCTCGACCATAATCCTGCCTTGGAGGAGCATTATAGGGTGCCCAAAAATTTTGCTGCTGAGGTCGGGGATCCTTGGAGTTGGTGCCCGTACTTGCTGATTGGGAGGCCGAGCATAGGATTGAGCATTGAACACTGTATACGGTGGTGGGCCCACAGAGTATTGAGGAATTGGTGGAGGATAATAATGTTGAGGGTAGCTGGATTTCCCCTAATGAACTTGCACATAAGGGTACGATGCCCCTCTTTGAACTTCCCTGGATCCCGAAGTCATCATGGACCCTTCATCTATCTTCTTTCTATTTGCATAACTTCCCGATCCATTTTGGATAGCTTGAGTAGTGGCTTTGAGAGCCGCTTGACTTACAATTCTGCCAGTTTTGAGGCCATTTTCGACCATTTCCCCTATTTTGATTGCTTCTGCAAAAGGTCTACCCATCACGGACATCATNCTAGCGGCTTGCTCCCTCCACTTGATTTCATACTCCCTAAATCTTTCAGTCGGCTTCTTCTTCATATTGGACAGGGAATTGCGATCTGGTGCAATATCTATGTTGTACTAGAATTGCTTGATGAAGGCCTGAGCCATGTCGTCCCAGACATGCCAGTGAGAGATATCTTGGTCGATGAACCATTCTGAGGCTACCCCCGCAAGACTTTCCCCAAAATAAGCCATCAGTAATTCTTCTTTTCCACCTGCACCCCTCAGCTGGTTGCAGTACCTTTTCAAGTGGGCGATGGGGTCGCCGTGTCCATCATACTTCTCAAATTTTGGGGTCTTGAACCCTGGTGGAAAATGAATGTGAGGGAACATGCATAGATCACTGAAAGATACACCTTTGTGACCGCCTANGTACACCCCTCAGCTGGTTGTAGTACCTTTTCAAGTGGGCGATGGGGTTGCCGTGTCCATCATACTTCTCAATTTTGGGGTCTTGAACCCTGGCGGAAAATAGATGTGAGGGAACATGCATAGATCACTGAAAGATACACTTTTGTGACCACCTAGTCCTTGCATGTTCTTTATGTTTTGTTCAAGACTTTTCATCTTCCTGGCCATCTCATCTGGCTCAACTATCTGGGCAGGCTTTTCATTTTCCACCGGGGACTCGTACTGAGGGGTCTGGTTGTATGGATCCGAGACCCTAAAAGCCATATTTGAAGAGTAGTATTGGCCATTACAATTGTGGGATGGTGGCTCGTTGTTTGGCCTCGCCATAGGAGTGGTGGCGGGATTGTATATACCGGTGCGCCAGACACGATAAGAGGGGTGTTCCTGACCGGTGCGGCTGGAGGTCGCACATTAGAGGTTCCAGGAGCGGCACGGAAGCTGTAGTTCGGCACATACCCTGGTGGTAGAATGTGACCGCTCGTTGCATGGGGCGGTGGTTGAGTAGCCAGGGGTACAGTAGAAGTTCCTTCTGAGGGACCCTGAGGCGGAGGCTGACGAGAGACCCAAGCCTGATATACATCAGATAGTTGTTGTTTTAATCTTCTCACTTCCTTGACTCTTGCTCAACTGACGGATCACGGGGTTCGTCACTGACCAACTCGATTTCATCAATTAGCCATCGGTACCTTCCCTTTAGATCTGGTGAAGTAATGATGTGTTGCCAGTTTCACCACAAACCAACCGCCTTAAGCTTACTGACTAAGAGACAACAAACGTGTTAGGGTTAAGCATTTTACACATACGAATCACACGTAATAGTCCATGTTCCTAACATTGTCACCATTTATAACATGCTTTTGGAAGGCTTCATGTTTCATCCCGGCTTATAAGGCTGCTGCTTATTGGTGCTCTCAAATTTTTCTTTTTTTGTTCTTTTTTTTTTCTTCTCTTTCTCATTTTTTTCGCTTTTCTTTTCACTTGCCTATTTTGTTCCCTCATTTTAGAGTTATTGAAATATTTTGATCGAACCTTGTAGGAGTTGCCTACGCATAATGTCGCTGCATAAATCAGATCATCACGTAGTTCAGGGAGACGACCCTCTTTTTTTCCTTTTTTTTTCTTTTTAAATAAACATTTTTTGGTTCTTTTTTGAATTTGTTTCTAAAACAAAATCTTTTTCATTGATTTTCATTTTTTGATACAAGACTCAATAACAAGAATTACATAAAGATAACCATTAAACAAGACCAGACTTGACTCAAACAGACTTTTTAAGACAAAGGGAAAAATAACAAGACTCAAAACAACAAAAGACTCTTATATACTCAAAAACTACAAAGGAACAGTCAAAATGGACTGCCAGCTAAAAGAAGATCTAAAATTCTTCAAGAGAATCCACCAGAATTATTGTAGTCATGGAGCTTATCCTCTCTAAATCTGCAGATATGTGACAAGCGACGTTCAATGATACTTCAGCAAATCGTTCGGGCGTCATTCCCTGACAACACCTGCAAGCTCGGGAGGTATATGTGGCTACCTCGAGGATCTTTCCCTTAATGTGTTCCTGAGCCAAGTGAAACTCCTGATTTTGTTGACCACGGGTCTCAACTAGATCCAGTGCATCACGCTCGCGCTCCAAGGCCATATCTCTTTAGCGCCGAATTTCCAGTGACTCCCCCTCCAACTGATGGATCATACTTTGGTAGTGATGTCTTTCTATTTCAAACTTCGTGATCTGGCGCTCCTTGCTTGACTCAACTCCCCCTATCT